>JAZHYW010069522.1:0-13647 GCA_037355805.1 Ixodes ricinus
GCACGTACCACATCTTTGCTTGCAATATTTTTTAGTTTATTTCCCGGAACAGTAAGGTGCATTTGGCCAGAAAGCCCTGCTCCCTCCTCCTCCTGCGTCCATGCGGCCTTATATTATGGTATGCGTTTTTCGATACGCTCTATCTGCCCCCTGTCGTTGATGTCGCAGTCCTCGGCATTTTCGTCGATATCATCGTCCCTCATCGTCGTCGAGCACAGTTTGGTAGAAATGCTCTGTATCTATTACAGAAACTAATTCGACTGGCGTGCTCCAGAAAAATTCCTAAAATTCACTCGAGACCACTGGATGTTGTGGTCACTTTGCTAGGTTGCGCAAGCTGCCTCCGTTGAAGAAAGTTTGGTCATAACTACTTGTATATCTATCCGTTCATACACACACCTTCGTTGCGAGGCGGGCTGAGGGAGAGTGTGTGAAGATGAGTCCGGCTGTTATTCTTCACGAGATGCATGCCAGAAATGGGATCTGCTCCTAATCTCGTGAGCTAGATTTTCTCTTGATGCCATAAACGATATGCAGTCAGTAAAATTCTATGCCGTCGATCTCACGCGTCCCCTGACGCCGGGTCACGCACTTGCGGCATGTACGTCGTACAAAAGACACTTCACAAATACGCGGTCACCTGTAATATCCGTGGTTCGGAAATGCCGCGCGCCGCAAGTTTCTCCTTGAACTCATTGCCGGGCGGCATTCGGAAAGCGCGGATCTTGAAGCGACTGCGCGTACCAGATGCAATCTGTACGTGTGCGATGTATAAGCGGTGTGACCCCGGCATAAAGCGAAAAGCCTGGCTTAAGCATAGAAACCGCGAAAACTTTTAAATGTGCCTGGTTGTCGGGGGGGGGGGTGAGATGTAACGAGTAACGTGACTTACTGCTTTGCCCGTTGCTAGGTAATGGCAACGTAAGCCTGTTACTGTCGTTTTAAAAATGTAACGTGTACGTTACTATGTTATCGAAAACAGTCGAAAGCACGTTACCGGTAACGCGCCGTTACATGTAACCTGTCATTGACCAACCACTGGTTATGTGCTGCTATGACCTGGTAGACACTCTGCAGGTTGCTCTAATAAGTGTTCTGCAGTCAGCCGTGCCCAAAATATTCAATGCGGACAATGAAAAAGCTGGCGATCACGCCGTATTGCCCAAGCTGCCGACGCGTTGCATCATGAACGCAGCTTTTGTTTGGGGGCGCCGATCCAGGCATAAAGGCTCCGATTGTTCGCTTTCCTCCTTCCGGGTTTATACATATATTCTGCGCGTGCGTGCGTGCGTGTGTTCGCGCGTGAAAGTGCGTGCGTTACGTCTGTACTGACGTGCCTGTGTGTGTGTGTGCGCGCGTGTGTGTGTGTGTGTGTGTGTGTGTGTGTGTGTGTGTGTGTGTGTGTGTGTGTGTGTGTGTGTGCGTGTGTGTGTGTGTGTGTGTGTGTGCGCGCGCACAGTATGAAGATGTGCGTGTAGGTGTCTTTTTGATACTATTCTCTCTGTTTTTTACTTCTCGTTTTAGTTCTGCTTAGTAGGTATATATCCGCGACATATAAATGCTAAAAAGAGCGGCGATTTTCCTTTAGCCGGTCCCTGACAGAATGTGGCTTTGTATTATCCGTCTCCTCACTCCGTAAAAAAATGCATTAGTGTCATCCCTTTGTTCAGCTGAGAGACGCATCGTTGAAACGTGTCTAGGGCCGCCCTCTGCTCAACGCTGACGAAGCTGTTTCACGGCATAGAAAGAACTGAGGAATCTGAGACGCTATTGTGCAAGAGCGCGTGGTAGTCCCACAGTAGATTTAGGAGAAATTGTCTTCAGTCATCTTTATACCGGGGAAGACACGAACGACAGGCGGGTATTAGAAAGAGGCTTAAATTATAAAGAAAATGCGCTTGTCGCAACATGACGAGTCTGAGGAAGCGTTACGTTCATCATTCATAATTTGTCTCCTTCTCCAAACAAAAAAAATTATTACGTTGGAAAAAATATTATCTCCAATCCCCGACAGACAGAACTGCATGAAACCGAATAAACTTTTTTTTTTCGGTGGAACTATTCCTCGAAGAAAAAAGTAAGAAGAAAACTGGATTTCCTGGCTGGAAAATTAAATTAGCAATTTCATATCTGTTTTTGTTTTCTTCTTTTTGACGGTCTGAAAGCCTAAAAGCTTTTGACTCACCAGAAATACGTCCCGAGCGTTTCATCATATTGCGGACTGTACGATTCGTGAAATAGTTTCTTTATTGAGTTGCGCGAGTTTGTTAACTATTTTTTTATCCGAAATGAAAAATTAGAAGAAACTTGAACGCTTTTAACTATGTTATTTTTAACGAGACATACGATTGAAAGTCTGGTTTTAACTCTTCGATGCAGGAGGCTTCCAGGCGAAACGTGCTTTATATCTATCAATTTGTTACCTCTTTTTTTTTATCCAACCTTTGATCATAACGAGTTCTTTCGTAATTTTTTAATATTATTATTATTATTGACTCCCCCGCCCCCCGTTGAATAGACTCGCAACTCGCAATGAAAAATCCGAAGCGTGTAGTGATATTCTAAAAATTGATACTAACAACTTCTGTTTTTTTATGTTTGTTGCATATTTTTCTACGCAGTGTCTCACTCGCACTTCAGCGTTGGAAAAAAAGTATCGGCCGACAACTTTCATTTAAAACGAGAGCGTCTGCTTTCATGGAAAGTGCAATAAACAAAATAACTGCATTTATTTCTACATGGTTAATACGAACAGAATACTGTGCCCCAAGTACTATTCGATACCCCGTGCTGTTCTGACATTTTTGAATATATTGATTTTTTCATTGCACTATTCAGCTACAGAATTATGCACCGTTCGTATGTAGCTGAAATTCGAAATGTCACTTAGAGAAGGACACCACCGAAAGATAATGAAGTCAGTACTCACAACTGGATTCGATAAATTGATTGACTGCAGTGATTAAAGTGTTTATTTACAAAAGTAAACGGAAAACAAATAACAAATCCAATTTCCGTATGTAAATGATTCAGGTCCATCGTCGCGCCTAGTGTGACCACTCGAAAAAAATGCAGATATGAAGTTAAGCTAGTTAGCTTCGTGTTTAATTTATGCGCCTTCGTTTGCACCTCTTAATATAATTAGGGCGCTATTAACCACGCTCGTAGAGTCAGGTTTCATGTTGCCTGTCAGGCACTGGACGAAGAAAAACAAAAACTATCGCACACTGCTGTACGTGTATAGTGATAACATATATATGTAAATATTTAAGGTTCAACGTTTTCTGTGTTTTTGTCGTGTTTTTTTCTAAATTTGGCGTTGTTTTTTTTTTGCTTTAAGGGGAGTAGGGGGAAGGGGGGGGGGGTATTCAAAAAGTTATATGCTAAGTTTTTACGGTAAGTATTTTTACGTAAAGATTTTTTTTATTCGTGTGCGGTATTTTAATTTAACGCAAAATCGTATATGGTCTTTCTTTTGCTTGTATTTTTCTCAGCACTTCAAGAGAATATCTAAAATGGTTCTGTTTATCTGATTGCTCTCATAGAGCGCGTGTAACTGCCATAAGAAAGATTAACGATCGCCTGATCTAACGAGGCCTAAAATTCATGATTCAAATTATCATTTCTGTCGCCGTAGCGCGGATACAACAATAAAACGATCACGAAACGCACGTGAACAGATGCAGACGAGGCCTATATCGACATGTGCTCTACCCAGGGCGTTGATAGTAGACAACTTTGGATTTCACTGGTAATATAGATCTCAATTACCTCTATATGACTGGAATAAATCCGTATAGGTAGTTTCCGAGGTTTTCTATAATCGTTCCCTCGGGGCGCGCACTTTAAAGTATACTTCGAACTTAGGTTCCGGTAGCACGCTACGCGAAACACGGTAACGGTTTGCTAAAAGTCCCCGGTAATGTGTGCCCGTTATCCTATGTTTATAACAGTCAGGTGCGGGAACGGTTTATCACTTTACCACGTCCGCTCAGCAATCCCAACCCCTTCCTCCAAAGAACCGCAAACCTAGCACACAAAGCCGGATAAAGAGAACAAAAAATAACGCCTAAAAGAATATTTATTCTTGAACCTTCCCAGCATAAAGTACGACGATCCCGAAAAAGGTGACCATCAGAACTTTCAAATACTAAACTTCTTTCTTTATTTTTTTTCGGGTAAACCGAGGAGAAATTAATTCGGCATACGTTCCTCGGTGTCTATCGGATTAAGCCGAAAACGGAGAACCGTACACATACTACACGACTACACCCTGAGCTCCATTTCAGATCAAATGAAATCAAGTCAGAGAGTCAGGGCGCGAATGAGCTTGTGAAGATTAGACATCACCACTGCCCCGACGACTAATGCTTTAAATAAAAGTAAACTTCATTAACGACAAATGCCTCAGGATTGCGACATTAAACATGCAGAATAAGATGCTTCCTTCGTTTTGAAAAACAAAAATTGAATCCTCACTAGCTCCTTTCATCCGAATTTTGTTTCCCATTCCGAGCAATCGAAAATTACGTATTGAACGTTCAGTACCTGCTTTCGGAAGGCATAACTGGTACTGCTTCTTCAATCTCTTTGAAAAATCTGCGAGAATGCGCGCTTCAGATTTTGTTTTCGTTTTTGTGATTCTTAGTTTTTTTAGAATAAATAATTAACCATATTTGTTTTACAAAAAAATTTCCATAAAAGTAATACTTATTCCCGCCCTGCGATCATTGTATTATTATTATTATTACTACTCTACCGGCGTCATATTGCGTCTATCTTTCCAGAACTTTCGCTAAACACAACGTTTTTGCACCACGACTTTGTCACACTACACTCTGCAGGACCCACACCCAATGTGGAGCTAACAATGACCTCAGGCGCCATATTGCGGCGCTCGATTGGCTCCATTGGTGTCTCTACCCTGTCAGCGGGAAGCGGCCGGCAGATGGAGGCACCCTAGCGCTGATGGACACACAGCGCCATGGGGTGAGCGGTCGTGGAAACTGACGAGCACAGCGGCCAATGGGAGCCCCGTCGACGCGCGCCAGCCAATGGAACCGAAGGCGAACGCGGAAACTAGGTGCCGTTTTCGCGCTTCAACTGACGACGTCAGCCTCGGTCCATGTCTTTCGCATTTAAATTGCACGGCTAAAGCGTGAAACATATGTGAGCAAGAATCGCGTCGCGTAAAGCCGACGCTAATACGTGGCCCAATACCGCGTCGTCCCGTGCGACGGTTGCTATGGTTACGCTGCGTGGCCGCTTACCGGCTTATTGCCCCCCTTTCCCCCTCTGTATCCGTGGTGCCATGCCATTGGTCGCGCGCAGTATGACGTCAAACCAACATCTGCGTCTGCGCTCAGTTGCTGGCACTCTCTCCCATGGCCTTGCTACGGTGCGACCAACATCAACACATGCGAGCAAAGGTCCGTGCAGTGTCGAATTAAAGGTTATCGCTTTAAGAACAGAGTGGGATAAGTATTAAAAATAAATTCTAAAGAAGGTTTATAATTAGTTGCGTGTTTTCGGTGTTTATTTATTTACTTAGTTTTAATTCGAGGAAGTGTGGTTTTGTTTTGTTTTGTCTGGGGGGAGGCCATTTTGCTTTTATAGAATCAGTGTTTTTGTGTAAGTTGGTATCCCTGAATAAAAAAATAAATAAATAAATACTAAAAATCACGCAAACCTTTTTTTTTTTTGAGAATTGCAATTGAGGAAGTGTAAAGGAAGCATTTCGAACATCCAAGTACTTCCCTCAATTTCGTTTTTGTCTTACATTAAGAACCAAAATGTTTGACAGTCGTGTGGAAGAGTATGAACTGTACCACAAACTTAACTTCATGATCAAAAAGCACTTTAATTGTTTTCGCTTACAACGAACGCTTCTGTCATGGCATCAGTTTTGTGTATATCTGCAGAGCTGACCCTTTATTGCGGCAGGTGCAACTAGAAACACAATGATAAATACAAATGCCTAAGGAAATTCGCTTCGACTTAGTATTATAAATACGAACCAGCATTCTGGAGGGTTGTATATTTGCACAAAGAATATTCTAAATATGCAGCTAATGAGTCATCCTAGAAAAACGCTCAATTTGTTTTATATAAATCGGTATCTTAAAATACGGCTGACGTGCTTAGAATCAATTATGAGCACACTTTAGTTAATATTTAAAAAGAACGTTGCACTCTACATCACCTAAAAGTAAGTATTACTAGTAACATAACAACGCATATCGGAGTGCAAAAAAAAAGAAAAAAAAAGCAGCGTTACTTTATTTACATTTTTTAACGCCTCAATAATTAAAAATTCTGCGTGAGAACCTCCTCGTAAGCCGCTCCTGACCCGGAAAAATCATCTGACATCTCCCTGAACCCCGGTAGCCTAATACACGCTACAAAGTCAGCTAATTAGTTCGTCATCCGAACGACCCAGCTTGTTCGTAATATGCAAATTGTCTAGCTCGAACCGGGCGCGTGCTTTTGTGGCCCATGTGGGTCACCCGTTGGTTAACAAGCCACTGCCTTCATAACCTCGCCCAGTGCTCCGGATCGCTACTTCCCGATCGGCTTTTAACTGGAGAGCCCGCCTTTAGACGCGCCTCTATTTTGAAGCTGAAATTGGTTGCGCGACACAATCTTTTTGAACGGAGGAGCGCGTCGTGAAACGCGTGGCAATTTTAGGCCGTTGTGGTAGGTCCTGCCATCTATCGAACACGATACCAAACACGTCTAGGTTTATTTGCGTTCGCTGGCTGGCGAAATAATTGAATTGCTTTAGCAGGAGATATCTATTTTCGTTTTCACTCGTGAGCTGGAATGCTCGCAGGCGGCGAAAAGCATTGACGGACGCAAAGATCGCGGCGTTGCTTCAGCAGCGTGACGACAGTCACTTAGATATGAGTACATGCTCAGTGACAGCGAAACCTCGAGTGTATTCACGAGCCAAGCACTAGAAACATAATTTTCTCCAGACCCGGCACTTATAGAATATACCCGTAATAATGACCTACCGTGCAAAATCAAACGTTTAAATATTAAGAGAAAACAAATCGTCTCCTCTTTTTTGTACTTAAAGACAAGAAGAAGCAACGTATAATTCCTTCACATTAAAGAAAAAGAACTGAAAATATTAGCGCGAAAACAACCTTTGATACTTTTTTTTGTTAAGAAAAGAAAAAGAAACACTCTAAGCCGTGAGGGGTTTTCTCAAGCCACGGGGAGAATTAATCCCCCCCCCCTTTTCTGTCACACTATTAATACATTATTAAAGAAAAGACAGTCTGCGGACATTGTTTGATGCGTACAAAGCCAGCGTGCTTCGAGCATGATCGACGCGGGTTTTCAGCCAGAAGGAGCAGCAGCCAGAAATCTTGTCGCCTCCGCCGCTTTTCCTAAACTTAATTACTTTTTTTTCTTTCTCCTTTTGGGAAGTACTGATCTCGGGAAGGCACACGGTCGTGACAGTTGAAATAACTTTTTTTGCGATCAGCTCTTTAGCTGACCGTGGTGCTACGAATAAAGAGCAAGATACGTTCGTTGGGGCATACTAAAACAAGTTTCGACATAGGCTAAAAAAAAAAAATCTTTGCAAAGCCGCAACATGTTTTTTTTTTCATATTAAAATTGTTTAGGGAGGAAAACCAAAGACGTTCTCCCGTTTCTTCTCGTCTCCCTCTAAAAAATCTGCAGTCTAAATTTAAAAAAAAAACAGGTCGTTAAGCTTGTTTGTTTTTCCGCAACACGGAGACAGCCAATCATGGAGTACCAAAGAAAGATCCCAGCGAAATCCGAAGCTCGTAATACAATTAGATCTAAAAAAATGCGATGTACGCTCGGACAATTTGTGAGTGAAACGTCATGCTGTGTCCAAGCGCACTTTTTTTTTTAATCATTATTCGGGCTTTGTCATTCGCTGGGGTTCCTTATTGTTCGCCCTAAGCGGCTGCCTCCGTGTTCTGCAAAAAGAAAAAAATAGACTCAGATTTTTTCTTTTATTATTATTTTTTTAGTCGGTTGAATCTTCTTTTATGCAGAGCACTTGGGGAGAGCAAATCCCTGCAAAATACAGAGGGAGCTCGGTACAAGACGAAGCTGACAGTGTGTTTAGACAAAAAAAAAACACAGGTCGCGTCAGTACTGACTTTCAACGAAATTCCCTCCGTAGGTTACAGTAATGGGCACTCCTGGGCCCTAATCTGGACACTTGGCGAAAAAGTCGGTGAAAACTACTAACGGCCGTGATTGGCCAACGCCGCACTTGACCTTAACGCCGACCCATCAGAGCCACTGGATTTCTCGCCAAATTTTTCGCCAAGTGTCGAGGTTAGGGCCTCTAAGTGTGAAAAGTAGACGGTCCAGAGTTCTTGGAATAAAGAAAACAAAATCAGACAAACAGGTGCTCCACACCCTCGGTGCCTCTCCTCCCCCTCTCTCTCTCTCTCTCTCTCTCCCCCCTCTCTCTCTCTCTCTCTCTCTCTCTCTCATCTCTCTGTCTCTCAATCAGAAGCTGCTGCGTCGATTATCGCAGTCCTCCATTGTCTAGGCAGGTACTCTGCGCCTTCTGCGGGGCTAAGTGAGCGTTCGGCCTGCAATCTCCACCTCTGCCCGTTTCGATCTGAATGAGCATCGTACCGGCGTGTTGTCACTACTCTGCGTGATGCGCGTTAAAGACTCCAGGCTAGCGGTGGTGCAGCACTGGCTAAATTTCTCAGCCCCAGCGTAAACCAGTGTCGCCGCACCTCAAGGCCAGACCGTCCTTACGCTCTGTAAAACATCTCTCCTTATCTTTTTTTTTTTTTTTTGCGTTTAGCGCGAATTTGGATTTAATCCTACGCTTCGTGCCCAAGAAATGGCGACCGTCAGTGTTGCTTGGTGAACTTTTGAAGAGGGTCTATTGGTGGGCGATACCACAACTTTCCTTCTTCTCGTCGTACACACTTCTAAAAAGTCGGCATTTTACCGTCTGATAGCCCCTCTCAAATAAATCGGGGTATAAAATTAGTTCCGTCTTCCGCGACTTTAAGTTTCTGGCAATGATCATTCTTTCGTTAGAATAACCTAAATGTTCACGCCATAAAATAAAAATATATATATATATATAGGCGATTAATGGCATTCATCCGATGGAAATGCGTGAGCATTAGGTATAAACCGCATATAAGCGATTTGACAAGGAACGCGACGAGGTAGAGAGCCCTAGAGCGATAAAATGGCATGCTGAAAGTGATTCTCAATTGGCCGCCGCCATCTTCCACATTTTTGATCACTAGACACGTGACCTTATAGCTTTATATCGAGATTTTACCGAAGTACCGCACAGAAATGATTGATTATTGATCGTTAATAACAGTACCGACGATATAAGTTATGTTTCGTTTGTTTTAAATCCAAAATATGTTTTTACGACAAAAACTCGGGCAGCTTCGCAATGCCTGCGCTAGATGCCGTCAGCCGTGGTGTTGTGTTTTGGGTTTTTATCGGAGCTAGACGCTGATCCCTGGGGCTAACAGTATTGAACAAATAGTTTATCATGTTTTTTTTACAGCGATCGCAATACAAATCTCGGCTCACTTTTGTGTAAAAGCCTCAGGATTTGGTATGGTCACGTGTCTAGAGGTCAAAATTGTACAGCATGGCGGCGGTCAAGTGGGGTTCCTTTTGCCTGGTGAACGGGATACCAGTTTATCGCTCTAGAGTCAACCCTCTACCTCGTCGGAAAAACGAGACGACAAGTGACGGCGATTTGTTTTGTCGTCGCTCGCTCAGTCGCGCGACGAAGGTAACCGCACGAAAGCGACTGGAGCAAGCGGCCAAGGCCATGAGCGACGTTTTCTAGAAATCCAGAAACCGAGCGACGAGACGAGCGACAATGAGAATTCTCCGTCGCTCGTCACTTGTGCCGTCGCTCGTCTCGTCGCTCGCTAAATCGCTTACAGGCGGTTCAGCCTTTAGTTCTTCCGGCGACGGCGATGGCACAGCGGCAAATCGGCTCGCCCGCTTTCCCCAAAGGCATTCCACTGCGCAGCGGTGCCTCCTGCTTTCTGATTCCGCACCAGCTGTGCGACGCTCCTATTGATTCGAAGTGCTGACGTCAGCACGAGTCACCCTCTACCTTTCTCCCCGCCTTGATGCACCTACGCGCTCAGCGCGTAGGCGCGTTTTTCTAAGTCATCCAATCACTAATCACGATGTCCCCTCTCAGCTCGCAACGTCATGCATGGCGCTGACAAACTCACTCACTTACACCGGCGAGTTTTCATCGAAACGAGCATACTAATGCTAACGCATTCAAAATGTCGGTGTGTGTGTACTTCCTCTCACAGCACGCAAAACGCGCGCATATAGCCAGTGACGAAGCCCAACGAACGGATCAGCTCAGAAACAGGAAGCGCTCCAACACGAGGAAAATGACGATTTAGATATGCTCAATATCCGCGCGCAGTCCTGTTTTGAAACCAAATGGTTTCTGGAGCTTCTTCATTCCCTGCACTTGTTTCGTAAAGCCGTTTTCATAACGAGGCAGGCTGATCGCTGCAGACATGAGGACAGAATGATCTGTAGACACGCCTCGAGACTGTTCGAGCATGTCTCAGTACAGTTTTTGCATGACCAAACAATCTGACAGGACCGTGATAAAGGACAGTGACTGCGGACTGTCTTTTGTGTGGCGTATTCGAAGGGTGACCTTGGCCTAAATTGTGGGGACTGACAGACCGTGGGCTGTACAATGAAGTAAAACCGGGCAGTCGCGTAGCCAGGGAAGGGAAAAGGAGGGGGGGGTCATGGGGTTGAACCATCCCTGGCTAAGCCGGGGATGGTTCAACCAAATATTCCTGGCTCGATATTGCCATTTAATATCGATAGGGATCGATATTAAATGCATTATGCACCTGGCGAAACCTTCGAAAATAATAAAGCCCACGCAATTTAAAGTGTAATGACGTATACGTCAATCTGTGTGCCTGTGTACGACTTTAGAGCATCTTTCGGTATTTTAAGCTCCCCAAGGGACAAATTATTTTTTTTTTTATTGCGAAAGCATTAACTGTTTTATGGAGCGAGCCGACGTCATCAGCTTTGAAGCCGCGCCCATGGCCAGCTTTCTGGGACACGCTGTTTTAGTTCCCGATTCTTACGACACGTGGCGTATCAACCTTGAGCAAGATAGAGTGCCTTCATACACACGCGCGCTTTTACTTGAGTGGTGACATCTCAGCCATTTTTTCGCCCAATCGTTTTTTTAATGCATTTTGAAGCGCGCGCAATCTGGTGTCACTCAGCTCGAGCGCGCAGCTTTGGCTAATGCATAGACGCCATTTTACCGCCCAAGTCACGCACCGAGTGCGCGAGAGCGTCACGCGCTGGCACATTCAGGACAAACAATGGATGTCTTCACCCTCAGCCAGACAGACATGTAGGCACCGTAAAGCAAGATTAACGGAGAATTCGAAGAGCGCGACCGCTATCTGAACCTCCTCTCCTGTGCATCTCTCCGGCCTCCCACCCTTTTCATCGTTTGCGTCTGGCCAAATACTTTACTAGGGTTAATACATTCCACTCCGCTCATTTGCATTAGAACGCCTACAGGCGCCGAATCCAGCCCTGACGGAAGGAAGGTCCACGCCGAGTCTTCTTTTTTTTTTTTGGCAAATAAGATATCATCATCATCAGTCGCAGACATTTCACGACTACGCACTATGCTACTCCGGCGGTCGGTGCGCCAGTGCAAGCCCGTATCTCGAGGTGTGAAACAACGTCGAAATGTGTTGCGTGGTGTTTTCATTAGATACTTTTTCGAAACGATGCACACGATATACCCGCGTTTCAGCAAACATTAGTTTAGTGTAGGTTTTCTGAATTTGGCTTTATAGAAACAAAAAATTTCCCCAATTGTGTATTTTGCCATTTTTGCGTTCAAAAGACGATCTGGGTTTTTCTGCATTGCGTATGTTATTTCAGTGATGTGCGCCACTAGTATGGTGTAGTTTTGGAATTTGTATACCCTCTAAACCAGGAAACACTATTGTTCTTTCTTTTAGGGCGCTACCGGCTGCATGGTCAGCAAAGCGTTTTGTCTTTAGTCCTTAATTTTTGGTCTTTATTTATTTGGCTCTGGAGAGCCGCGGCACCGCGGAAAGGCAGCAGCCCGTACCCTGGAGGACCGCGGTGCCGCGTCTTGTGAACATGATAATGCGATGAGTATATACATACGTGATGACGACGACATGAATTGTTGGTATTGGGGAGGATGTCAGTCCGATTCGCAAAAGTCCAGATTTCGTGGAGGTGGGTTGGGCGGGTCAGCAGCGAGCCATGGGAATCTGGCACGCCGTTCGATCGGTGCATGAAGGAGCCCCAGGAACATGATGGCGCTGTTGCTCGCTGGGGTCCACTGGGAGTTGAAGCATCAGGCTCCAAGGAGGTAGCCCAGTCAAGCGTAGAATCTGCCGCTTCCGAGGGGGCTATGTTGCACATTTTGGACTCCCAGGCGACTAGGGAGAAGGAAGTGACGTAGGTTAGCGACGCCACGCATCGCGTCATCAGCGACTCTACCAATCGACATCCAAAGAGCGTTGTTGACGTCACTTCCTTCTCCTAGTCGCCTGGGAGTCAAAGCGTGCAACATAGCCCCCCAGAGACTCGGATTTAGCCACCGCCGTCGCCCGGTGTGTCATCTTCTCAACGTCGTCGTCGTTGTGTTCTTTATTTATAGCGAGTATATATGTATAAATAAAATAAGATGGATAAAAAGACACACAATCGAACGGCCAGCGGAGCGCCGTTCTATTTATATTTCTAGTTCTTTCTAATTATACACGCCTGCAATAATTTTTATTCAGTTTGTGTCTGTAACCGTGCAAGAACTTTACGTACATAGCCAAATTCAAAGCAAACTATATAAAATGGAAGTGTTTCTGACCCTACATAACAATTGCTTATATTCGAAATGCACAAATTTTGATTGTAAACATTTAGTTATTATATAGTCATATTATAACCGCCACGTTCTTAGTCAATATGTTGTCACAAACGCATGGTACAAATCTTTTTTCGATAAGCCTATGTAAAGGTAGGCTTGGCCGCAAGCTTCTTGGTGCACGGCGGAGTGCTAACTTTACAGGGCAAAAAGCTTGCCGAATTTCAAAGTCTCGAGGAATAAAGTATTAATTAAAATACCGAAATTTTAACTGCGGTGTGTACTATAGAGTCGGCAGCTATTAAATTCCTCGGGAACATTACGATTCTTCATCTCAGTTAGAAGAAATTCAAAAATTTTGTCAAAGTGGCCCCATAGGATTCAATGCAACAATATTATATACAGGGCCCAGGAATACAAAAGTATACAATCCTGAAGGTTCAAGTAGGTATTAAATAAGAGTGTATTAGTGCCCTCTATAGATATCCTGGGAACTTAAGGATTTCTGCAGTAGTTTGGCTGAAATTATCATTTTACTGCGTTTTGCCGAGAATGAGTCAAGAGAGGGCGCAAGGAGACCGTGTCCAGGAATGCTGGGGATGCAAACGGCACCTTAAGTCCTTCTCCAAGTGAAGCCAGCTCCCAGCTATGAAAACCACGCGAACAGCCTAGCCAAACGGCGCCTAGTTTCCCCGATCCCAAAGGAGCGGAATAAACCTGATTTC
>JAZHYW010069523.1:0-13603 GCA_037355805.1 Ixodes ricinus
ATATCCACGTGGTGAATGATGATGAGTGGGCGAAGCTCCGGAGTGAATCGTCGGTAAACCAGCGATTCTTCCGTTTGCACCGTGGTGGGGACGTTTATCGGAACGTTAACCACTTGCCCCTTGATGCCATACTGTCCATTACCGTGCGTCAACCGCCTTATGCTCATGAACGGCAAACGAGGAGCGATCAGTCGTTCTTCCACAAGGTTCAGAGGAGGTAAGTGATCCGGTTTGGGTGGGTACGTGTAGCCGTAAGATACGCTCATTGGAGGCACCTTTCCCGCCACTAGCGAATCCTTGCAGCTATAGCAAATCTTGTACTCACCGCTGCTGGCAGGGAACTCGCGCTGCAGCACGGCGATGGCATTGGCGCGAGCCTGGTCGTTCTTTATGGAAGATATTGTGACTAGACTGTTTGAGAACCACAATCTATCACACACACCACAGCTATGGCCGAACGAAACGTCTAGAAAGTCTCGCTTAAACCGCGCGTCGGCACCTTCGGGCTGAGCTCGCCTGATGCGTTTTGCAGACGCCTCACGAGCTCTCGCTGCATCGGGGTCTGCCTGCCGATACGCGCGCTTTCCACGCCATCTCTTGAGCCATTCATAAACTAAACCTCGAAGTGGCTACATACCCACAACTAGGAGGGACAGACCCACGCCTTAAGGAGCTTCGCCCCTAAAATGTTATTTTTGATCATATGTCTCCGTCAAGCTCGTTATATCGGCGAAAGGCAACGAAGCAAAGATTTCTGAGCTTCCCAGTCAACAATGTTCGCTTGTATCCCGCCATAGCTAACTAGACGCATTTACGCCGAGGTCATCATTGATCCAAACACTACGATTACTAGAAATGGGCTATCTTTCGATGTTTAAAAATAATAGCCAATCTAACCAAAAATTGGGGTGGTTACCTTTAGGTTGTGGGGCACCACTCAAGATTTTACGGTAAACTGGAAAGGGCTTGCTTATTGTAAACTCGAAAAGATTCGCCTATGGTAGATTGTAAAGGGTTGGTCTTTACCAAAACAGAAGTCTAGAATGCGGGGTTTTGGGCTTGTCCGATCTGAACGGTAAACTGGGATGCTGTACCCAAACGATTTCCTCTCCGCATTCTCCGCTTCCCCCGTGTGAATCTCGTATCAATGATAGACGTGCTTCTTTTTGTCCCAGATGCTGCACCCTCGAGCAAGCACTCCTGGTTTGAAGAGAGTGTGATCAACTCTCTAAAGCAAAGGCTTGATTTTTTCTCTTGTTTATTTTTCTAGGATAAGAAGGGGACTCCGAAGGCAAGAAAACAGTGCCTGCAGAGACGCTGTGAGAAAGTGGTGCCTCAGGTTAGCTTCTCCAATCTTTTAGTAACTGAATTGCATTTCCTGTTGCAAACTCTGCCGCCTGCTCAAAGCAGAAAAAAACAACAACAAAAAAACACTCTTTTTGTTTGTTTTGCAGAAGAAGACGGCCTACATAGTTGAAAAATACTCCAAAAAAAGGATCAATGCGGGGAAAGTGGAGTACTTGCTCAAGTGGAAAGGCTACCCTGAGTAAGTTGCTTGCTTTGAAAACTCCCACCATTGCAACAGCGTCACACAGAAAGCTTCGGGACGGACAGGTGTGTTTCGCCTGCAGACATTGTGTCTGCGGGAGGTTAGGAGTGGCAACTCCGTGTTGTTTGACGGTCCCATTTCTAGGGCACCGATCTGCCTCTCCACGGTGCTTCCGTGGCATCTGAGCTCCGATTGTGTGACCCAAGTTCACATGTGGCTGAGTCGCCTAAGAATTTCGTCTCCTAAACAAACATCAGGCACCATTCTGAAACTTTTCGCAGTTTCCGACGTTGTGACATGGCATGCTCTGGCTCCACTACAGAACGGGACTTTCCTCAACAGCTGACCCGTACTCAACGCATTTCGTAGCATGCTGGACATGTTGCGACAGATAATGAGCCATTCTGACCACGTCGGGAGAGCTAAATGCCCCCTCCCGACAACCTGTGCTCTGTCGTCTGGCACAGTGGAGGGTCAGTGTTCCGATCAAAAATGTGCCACATCTTTCTTCAGCTCTGAAAACTGCTGGGAGCCCGAAGAGAACATCATCAGCAAGCGCCTGATCCAGCTTTTTGAGAAAGAGCAGCAGCAGGGGTCAGACGCCGAGACCCCAAAGAAGAAAGATGCAACCAAGGAAGCCGCACTGGTCGAAGAGCCTTCGAGTTCTCAGGATGACGAGGTGACGCATTTATCGCCCGAAAAAAACTGGAACTCCAATTTCAACTCTGGTCCCTGCTTTTGTTTGCTTTGAGGTGCAGAACCCTAACGCCAACAGACCTTGCATATTTGTGTGATGTGCATCCTCTTGTTGTGCAGGCCATCTCTTGGAATGTAGTAATATTAATAATCCCACCTTGAACTTCCAGTTCAATGTGGAAATTGATGGGATCCAGACAATGTGGTAACATGTAGTAGAAAATCCACTTGTCAAAGATTAAGAAGACCATTTTGACCGTAAGGGGAATTAAAATACTACTGTACCACGTTTCATCTAAAGTGCAAGCAAAGCCAAGGCTATGTGCACGAGACCCCTGTTATGTAATCTTGGCTGTTGTGCATGCACGTAAATACAGCGCAAGCCCTGGTCAGAAACAACATCCTCGTGCCTGTAGTTTTCACTTAGCTTGCACTTAAATTGAAACAAAGTATACTGTAAGTTCCAAGAGAACGCCCGCCCCCGAGAGGTCGCCCATCCTGTTTTTCTGGCTAAATATCTGTAACAAAAAAATTCCGAAACATTGCCCACCCCCAGATTTCCGTCGGACGTCACGCAATGTCCGACGGAAATCGCATCAACCGCGCAATTCGCTGTACCGGCATGTCAGACAAGCGAGCTTGAGAGCGGATTCCGCGCGTTTTTGTCCGCGATCTGCGTGTGCGATCTCGATTCCACGCGAAGTTGGTCCCGCGTGCACTATATATTGCATTGTGAAATACGATTTTGCTGCGTTCGTGATCTGCGTGTATTTGTTCCCGTGAATATACGAATTTGTGTAGCGACCTCCTGCCTTCTTGTCCGCGATCTGCGTGTGCGATATCGGCTCCTGTGACAGGCAAGTTTGTAGCTGGTTTCCGCGTGTTTATCGCAATCGTGAAACGTGAATTTACGGTGTCCGCGATCTGCGGTATCAGTTTCTGCGTCATAGTTTGTAGCCTGTTTTTGATAAAGTTTTGCTGTGGGGTCCCAAAAGATAGCCCACCCCATGTTTTTCACCATTTATCTCTTCATTTTGGGTGGGCGTTCTTTCGGAACTTTACGGTAGTCACGTCACAAAAACCATTGGACGTTAGAGCCTAGACAGTTTAAGCTCGGTCTGCCAGGAGAGTATGGCGACATTGTTACATGCTGTAGATGAGAAATTTAGCCAGTGCTGTACTACCGCTAGCTTAGGGTATTTAACGTGCTTCACAAAGTGATGATACAGACCGCAAAGCCGGTATAAGGCTAATTTAGGATCGAAACTGGTAGGTGCAGGGGATTGAGCCCAGGATTCTTGGGTTCTGCAGTGTGAGCTGTCGCTCTACCTTCTCTGAGCTGCGGTGTGTTAGCTCACTCAGCCAATCAACTTTTCCTCGTCCTCCCGCTTGTCCTGGATGCCACATTTTCACACAGGGAACAGTGGAAGAGGAGGAAGAGGATGAGGATGCAGAAGGCGCACGTAGTCCTAAGCGGATCTTCTCCGCCTTGGGCCTCCATCGCCAAGGCGACGAGCCAGTGGCGCAGCCCCAGGAGAAGACACTTCGCCGCGGCCGCACCAGCAAATCGGCTGCCAAAGACTTTATCAAGACGGTCTGCAGCAAGCGCCCGCGCAGCCCCGAGTTCCCATCCCCAACCCGCCTGCCCGCTTCTGCCAAAAAGATTGTCACTATTTCCAGCCCGCTCCCCGAAGCTTCTGCGGCGACGGCAGACAGCCAAGAGTCAATTGCCATCATCTACATCCCCAAGCCGGACGACCCCGGCAAGTACATCACCGTGAAGGGTGACCACAAGCAAGTGAGTGGATTGGATAGAGCCGACCTGAATCCGGTCGTAGTGCTGGGGCCAAAGCCGGGGCTGAAGGCAGTGGCTGCCGTCAACGCCGAGCATGCCGCAGCTGCGTCTGGGTCAAAGAGCAGCGTTGCGGCGTCTACGCAGGAACCAAAGACTATCAACATCGGAGTTGTGCAGCTCGCATCTTTGGAGGAGGAGGAGGAGGGGGAGGAGGGAACTTCGTCCGAGCTGTCCAATCGCAAGCCGGCAGCGGCAGAGAAGGCACGGCTCAAGGCGATGGGGATGTTTCAGTCGCTCGCCGCGGCAGATGGCATACTATCGGGGGCCGGGGCGGTCGCGGAAGACGCCGCTGCCCCCGGAGCACCGGCCGTGCCCACAGTAATAACACCGCCGCGGAGAGGCCGCGAGCGCAAGCGCTCCGGCCAGGGAGGACTTCTACTACGACGACGAAGACACGGAGTTTCTGCCGCGCTCTCGCACCACAAAGTGCAAGATGGTGGTTGAGGTGAGTCATAGTTTTTGCAAGCTGGCCTGGCATCTCGGGGTTCAGAGATACGCGAGGCACAATAACTGGCCTACCTGGCGTTTGCATCTTTGTTTCGAGCACTTTGTAAGATGTGACTGTGTTTTTTCCACTGTTTCTGTGCCTACAGCAAATCTCATGGTCATTTGTGTAGCTCTAAAATGAAAAGAGGACCAGTTTTGTTTTAAAGAGCATGAAAACATGCAGCTTAGAATGCACAGGTTTGTGATGGGGGACAAAACGGCATCTTTGATTTTGTAGATTATGAACTCTATGGTACTCCAGGATGTTATGTGAACCATACGTCTCGCGGCTTGGGAAAAGACCATAGCCGTCGTATTTGGGAAAAACTGCTGCAACAATGGACTACTCGATCTGGAGCCATGAGGTTCAGCAGATTATTTCACTTGTGTTTATTTGATGGGAAGCCTCCCAATATGTAGGTGTAGGAAAACCGAACCTGGCTTGAGTGCAATGTAGCTTCAAGACACGGAACCTTGGACCCATTTGCGCAGGAGTGTATGCTTACATTTTCTCGTTACAATACGACCGCGGGTCATCTGTGCATCGTATGACACATACAGTAGGCTCGTGATAATTCGAACTTGGATATTTCATACTTCTGGTTAATTCGAACAAATTTCAAAATTTTGGTTGTCCTGCTATGTTTTTAATTTATTCATAAGCCTCCTAATTCGAACAGCGTTTTCATGCAATTCATACTTTTTTGTTCTCGCGGCCTCGTTAAGTGCAAGTCTTTCGAGCACCGGTGCACTGCAGAGAGGCAACACCTGCAGAGCTCGGTCTGTGGGTGTTGCTTTTCTGCAGTGCACCGGCACTCAGGGAGAAGCGCACTCAGGGGCTCAAGCACGGTTTCATGAGCTATGAAAACACGCACCATGCGAAAATTTCCATAGCAACTTATGCAGACGCGGTGACGTTGTGGCATGATGTATGTCCATGTCACAGCGTCCGCGCAAGTTGCAATGAAAAGTGCTTCGCGGTGCCCTTTATCATCGCTCATGTGCTCCCTACTTAATAGTCCACATTAGACAACCTGTTGACCTGATGAACAAACTTAATTTTGCTCTGAGTTGTCATGTGTGATCTGAACAGTCCATAATAAACATCACTTTTGAGGTATAAATAAATTTATATCATACATTTCATAAATGTTTGATGTGTGGCATACCTGCTTATGATCAGTAGGCCTATGTAGAGGAAGTCATCAAATATCTGCTTTGTATCTGTATCCATTCATATGGCAAATCAGAATTTTATCTCGCGTCTTATTTAGATGAATTCCTGATGATTCAAACTTACTATAATTCACACAAAATTCATAGCTTTTTGGAGTTTGAATTAATGAGAGTCTACTGTAAAAGCTTTCCTTGAATGGGTTGGCATGTTGTGTATGAAATATGGATATTCCGGTGACTCACCGTGGTCGTATTGTAACGAAAGCGGATGTAACCTTTCGTAACATAACGCAGCGTAAGATGACGGTGCTGTGTAAATGGGCCTCTAGTCGGACTTCATTAAAACGGAAACAGCGGCACAAAACACACAAGGACAAAAAAGCGGACGATACAAGGCAGTTTAGCTCATACCTGCCAAAAAAAAGCTAAAAATAAAAAATGGCCTCTTGTATCGTCCACTCGCTCGTCTTATTCTTTTTTTTTACACTTTTTAGGTTAGTTTTAAAGGGGTTAGTACATGGAAATTCAACGAGTAGCTCATTCTTGAAACGAAATGCTCATAGGCTACTTAGTGTATGCACCAAGCTTTTGCAGTTTTTGGAGCTCTGCTAATTGCAATTATCAGTTTACGAACGTTGATCATATTGATCTGGCGACCAGACAACACTGCCCAAGTTAGTCGCACCATGGTGCCCACAAACCACGCGATCGTCATACGTGGTTGAACGCCCTGCCATTCTAGGCACCCCCATGCTCGCCCAAGCTCGCCTCGACATTGCGATCGCATCCTCTCACGCTACTCCAACGCTACTCCCGCCGTCGCCCACTTTCCCTTTGACCTTCGCCCCGTGTGCACGTGCAAGACTGTTGCGGATGACGCTAGTTCGTCCGGGACGGTCTCACGTCGTCGCCGCCAAAGCTGGTCGCCAGTGAACCAAAATCAAAATGACCAGCTTCCAACGTCTTTTCGAAACGGTTACTCTCGTCCCTGCTCCGATCAGTGCCGAAGACTCCGACGAGGCAAGCATTGCCATAGACATCGTCGTCTTGAAATCGCATGCTCGAAACGCGGAACATAAACGAGGAAGCCGAAGCGTGAGACGCCGAGAGAGCCGAGTCAGCAAGCGCATGCAGGGGACGCCGCGTGGCGGCGTCCCCGCATGCGCTGCTGACCACCATTGATAAATTGATCTATGTGCGTGACCGACCCACCAAACATGGCGGGCCTTCCGAACGGGGGGATCCGAGGGTCCCGCACATAGATCAATTTATCCACGAGGCTATCGTGCCATCTTTGAAACAAATGTAGCAAAAATATACGAATGTACAATGGGTCCTAGCAGTATAGTTATCTCACATTTTATTTTTCTTGTGTCCTAGCCCCTTTAAGGCCCGTCCACACACTTGCGTTTGCTTACGATTGTGTGCCTCTAAACCTCTTATATATTTGATGAGAGAACACATTGACGCCATCTATTGGGTAGCTGTAAATGCTTCCAGTTTTTTTGGTTTTTTTTGCACAATATAGATGGTATGCACGTTTGATCTTGCAAATACCTCGAAATTTTCACTGTAGTGATATGCAGTTTCAGGGGCAGTGTGTTCTCTCGTCGTAAGAAATCGCAAGGACTCGGTCCTAAGCGCACGCGAGTGCCTGATTGGGCCTTAAAGGCCGACAAGCAGCCAGAAAGGAGGAAACTTTCCGCCAATTCCTCCCTTCCATCCGAGGAAGAGGGAGACCCTCCTCCTTTCTTTGGGAAGTTACGTGCTCCTGTGGGGAGAGAAGAAGAAAAGAGGACAAGAGGAAATTGAGAGAAGGGAACCGCTTTTCTTCTCGGCAGAAGATTAATCTGTAGGTCGGGCCTCTGAGCGGTAGCGAGCATGCTTAGGAACCTTTAGATGGGCATCGTGGAAAAGCACCTGCTGCGGGTATCCTCAGGTGGTCGGGGAGGACGGGGACCCCGCGGCGTCCTTGGTCCCCGAGGTGCCCAAGAAGAAGGTGGGGCGCCCCCGCAAGTATCCCCCGCACCCGATGCACCACCTGTCGCCCCAGCAGAAGAAGGTGCTGGCTGCCCGCCGGGGCCGCAAGAAACTTGTCCAGCCCAGGGCGCGCACAGAACAGGGTCTTCGTCGTCATGGCAGACGGCACCATGGTCGAGGTGGGTTAATGTCACACTCTTTCTTTTTTTTTATCTTTTTTATTAATTTTAGTTGCTGTAACTGACATTATGAGAATGGCGGAGCGCACCTTTTTAACGCCTGGCCTCCAGCACGAGCTTCGTGCCTTCGCCGGTGCAACTAAAGCTTCGGGCATGCGCGCGCGTGCCCGATGTGTCTTGTTGGTAACTATAGGGTTTCATGTTTTGTTTTGTCTTGTTTTTTTTTTTATTCAAAAGTGTTTATTTGAGACTTTTTTTTCTCCGCTCATTCAGTGTTTGTCTATCATTTTCTAAAATCTGAAACAAGAACAAAAAAAAACAAGAAAAGCCATTAGTTAGGGTTTATGTTGAAGGAAAGAACAGAAGCGTGAGGTTTCTCAACCTCCTGGGAACATGCACGTGCATTAGTGCATTACCCGAATACTGTCGAGACCGGTTATAACGAAATAGCGGCTACAGCAAACCGATCATGATTTCCCTTTCCTGTTTTCACTTCTCAATGGTTTGTGTCTGGTCTTAGCGAAGAAAATTGTGTGATAATTTAAGAAAATAATAAAATTCTGAAAGTTTACTAAGTCTTGGACCGCCGCACTTTGCTGCAAAGCCACCCGGGCGGGCCGCAGACGTTGCTGCAAAGGTCGCCGGCGGCAGCCTCTGCATCGTCGTGTGCTCCCCGCTCTCTATCTGGGAAGTGGCTTCTCCTCATCGCACGCAGAGAAGCCGTCGTTTCATGCTGATAGGGGTGTTCGGAGTGCTAGCTACAACGTACCAGCGGAGATGATGGAGAGAGCCTAGATTTAAGAGAGGGAGCGACTCCAACCATTGAGAGCATTTGCAATTCAATGGCAGACGCCTCCTGGGCAGATTGGCGCAAGTACACCTGCATTTGGTTGTCGCGTGGCCAGTGTGGCGTGGCCAGGTGAACACTTTTGAGTTTTGACTCGTTGCATGCTGCAGCTCGTTTTGCAAACGCGGCCCACAAACGATGTGACCCCAATTGATCAGACGAAAGACGAGCTTGAGCGTGAACTCGGTGCCATGCGCACTTTTTTGCTTCGTGTTCTGTGTCGGCATCGCTGATCGGTGTGGTCCCTCTTGCGCGAAAGTCTAGCTTTCCTCAAGCACAGATACGGCGATTCATTGCCGCTCAACAATGGAGAGTGCCAGCACCACTGGCACCTCGACAAGGAAGACCAAGGCAATCTCCTTGAAACAAAAGCGTGTTGCCATCCTCGACAAAGCGCACATAAACATAAAGAATACCAACCACCGCTGGCGTCTACCGTGCGGCCGTCGTAGGATCTTTTCTTGGTCGCAGCTCCGATCTAGCAGATAATGCATGCAGGGAAGCCTTGACTGCTTCCTGCAGGCGTGATAGACGTGTGCCCGTGACGGCCCGTGTTTTTTTTTTTGTTTTTTTAGCGTGTTAATTATATGAGTCCAAATATAAAGAGGAAGCTGATATAGCAAAGTGATATCCGCTTCCTCCCTCCAAAACTTTCCATTTAAGCCCAACTCCAAAATCTTCCATTTTGCTGGGGCCTCCTCTCCCCCCAACCCTCATACAGCGTTTTGTCATGGATGGCCCCCCCCCCCCGTATCAAAATCCTGGCTACGTGCCTGAGCGTTGACATAGTATGCCGCGCCCTGCATTTCTCCAGCTGTCGGTGAATATAGGTGACAGAGAATTTCGGACAAGATCCCGCCTGGAGTTACTTCCTTCCTCAATCCTCTCAGGTGTCTGGCACGGACCGGCAGAAAGCGGTGGAGAGGGCCACGGAGAAGGTGCGTGCCATGCGCGAAGGAGGAGCGGAAGCTGCGGTCGCGGAGGAGGTGGAACTCATGGAGGACAGCGACTCTCCCGGGACGCCCACTGGCGGCACCGGACTCAAGGACACTTCACTGGTGGGCTCGCATCCCTTGCCCCACGTCGAAGTGGGAGAGACTGCACCGTTCTAAATGCACGAAACCAAAGCAGCATTGCAACAGATCAGCAGATATGTGTATATACGGTCCCATTAGTGTGAATCTACCAAGTGTGTTTCGATGATTCAAGTGTGCTCTACATTAGAAAAGGGGAAAAAGGAGTATTTGTTTAGACTGGAGCACGTGTTGAGGCACATATAGGTGTGGACACAGCACGCGTCGCATCAGCCAGGTAAAGTCCTCTCCTCGCCTTGGTTGCAAGCGACGCCACCAGACGGCTCCTCGACATGCGGCTAATGGCAGCCTGTCGCGGGCCCGGTTTCCCGTGCTTTTTATAAGAGAGACACTTGCTTTTAAAGTTGGTTTTTGGTGTGCGCCTCGTCACTTAGGACTTGCCACTTGCACTACGCGTGTAGCTTAGACACTGCTTCGTCGTTGACCCTAGTTTCGTGCCTCAACGGCGGCGATAACAGTTTTATGACTTCATTGAAGCGGAGAGATCTTCGGCACGGTGTTTGAGCCAGCTTCCATCAAGATCACCAGCAGATGCTCGGAGTGAAACGAGCCCGCGCCTGGATTCCAGGGAATGACGCACTCATTTTGGTTTTGATTGTTCATTGTTTTTAGGGCGAAGCTCCTTAGGGGCTAGCCATGTCCGTCGGTCAATCCAGTGTCCGTCTGGTATCCAGTGCTCGTGCTCGTGTAGGGAAAAAAAGATGAAAAAAAATATATGTTTGCGCAGTCGACAGGATTTGAACCTGTGCGGGGAGACCCCAATTGGATTTCTAGTCCATCGCCTTAACCACTCGGCCACGACTGCAGGATGAGTAGGGGATCTGAGATGTGGTAGTAACTCAAGAGCTGGGGTTTCTGTCATGGATGAAACGTTGCATGTAGCCGCTCAACGTCTATACAGGAGAGGGCGGTGCGTTCAAGTGCGTATATAATCGCGTTAAACTTTGTATGCATTGGCTCAACGTTTAGAGACGAGAGGGCACTGCGGTCAGATGCTCAAATGCGTATATAAGCACGTTCCATACCACACATTCTCTTTCTGACATGGATGAAAACGAACGAAAGGCTCTGCATGCTGCGGCTCAGCGTCTAACAGACAAGCACCACCAGAGCTTCGCCCCAATCAACATCATTCACCACGTGGAGATGCGGTCAATTCTTTTCTTCTCAGTTGCACCTTCTGGACGTTGGAACACTGTTGGCTGAGGCTACTCAAGTGTGCGCCAATTTGACTTTATCTGGTCGATCACGGTGCAGTATTACGCCATGCTGTGTGTCCTCACCTATATATTTCTTACACCGTGGTGTGGAGCGTGTGCAGCACATCCACGGAGTAGGTCGACACTGTATGTGGCATACCAAGGTAACTTTTGTGAACTAATTGTCACATTTTTTTTATTGTCATTGTCTTGTTATGTTTCTAAGAACCCTCCCGCTTGGGCCCCTGTGAGACTCGTGGCATTGTTAAATAAGGGTCTCTGACACCCAAAAAGTGTTATGTTTTTGTGCAAATTGCTAGATTAGAGCATCGGGACACAACCTTATTTAATTATCCACCGCAGGATTACATATTATCTGCTAAGAAAAGCAAACAGTCGTGCCGAGACCTGAAGGGCAGTGTTACAAAACGTGTCATCAGAGGCTTCGGAGTCTCTTGGGTTGCGTCACTTCCCGCAACTGCGAGGCTCACGGTACTCTTAAATAAAATGAAGGCCTCCAAATCCACAATAATGTCTACCGTAATATCCCAAGAAATGCCCCATCCCCAAGAACTGACCCGCCCCCTAATTCAACACTATTTTCCATTTAAAAAAAAAAAAAAAACGCCCAAAGATGGTTTTTTTTTTAGTAATTGCTGGGCCCTGGCCAATGGTGATCTCAGCAGAAATAGCGTTACTTAACCACGACGGGCGATGAGCGTACATTACTGACTGGGAAGGACAGCCGTCTTTGGTTCATCGCCCCTCCCTGCAATAGCAGGTTTCGCAAATAACAAAATCTAAAACAAAAATTTTTTTAACTTTTTTTTATCGCCCACCTACAATGAGCTTACTCCACGTTTTCACCCATTTTCCTTTCGATTCTAGACGGGCCATCTGTCGGGATATTACGGTAACAGGATATTACGGTAAAGCGCTAGGTAACGGTATCGAGACACAACCTTATTTAAATTTCCGCCGCAAAAGTGTGTACTTGCTAGTGATGGGCCGAACTTTTGCCGAATCGAAAGTTCGGCGCCGAATCTTAGGATTCGGCAAAGCCGAACTTTTGCCGAATTTTTCTAGAGATTCGGCAAAGATTCGGCAAAAATACATTGTTACCAGACTTAACGTTGCAATTTAGTTTTTTCTGGCGAAAAAAGGTTTTATGTTTTTTTTTTCTTAACTTAAATGCAACATGTAATGCATATTGACACAGTTATTACTAAGTAAGGTGATATTCTACAAGATAATTGTATCGGTGTCGTTTTTGTGTGTTTACTGGCAATTTTAGAGTGACTTCTAGCAGAAGTGGCGTGACAACGAGGTTGGGTAGTAGCGGTGGCAGTCACGAATCACGCTACGAGAGTTTCGGTTTTGAGGCATTATTAGCGCAAGCCTGCATGTGTGTGTACAGTGTTAAAATGAGGGCAATAACGCTGCGTCCTGACTCACCGTTCTGTGCGCGAAAACGAATGCAACTATTGCTGAGCCTTCACCAGAAAAGATAATAATATTATTGTAAATATGCATGTTTTTCGATTTGAGTCACTTGACGTCAGCTTTGCATGAAAGTGTGCGTCCCATATTAGCAACGGTTAGTTTTTAACCTTTAAAATGCCAGTTTCTGGTGTTAGGACACACACGAACGTTTAGGAAGATAGGGAGAGTTAGAAACGTTGGATGTGCAACGTCGAGCATTATAGTTCTGTGTTTAGTTTTATGCAGATACAGGAAAATCGCGAAATAACGCTAGTTGAAAAAGCAATCAATCAATCAATCTTTATTTGCACAAAATAGTAGAACACGGGAAGCGTGCGCGGCTGGCAGAAAGGTTACAAACCCGTACGCTGAGGCGCCTGCCAGCCAACTTTCCGTGAGTTAATGAATAGACACAAAACACAACACACAACAGTTTGACGTTTTAGACGCGGACGAACAAATATTACAGGAAGGACAAAATATGGCCATTGGACTCGCAGATTAAGGGCGGCCCACACACTCGCGCAGAGTGCGCAGCGCAGCGGCACACACTACTTCTGAGCCGAAAACAGAATTGTTATAATTGCGAGGAGTGCTTTAAAGTAATTGTCGGCCAATGTTTCAACTACCTCGTTGCATCACTGGAAATGTCAAACGAAAATCACGTCATCCAGAATGTACCGCATCATTTGTTACTTGCGCAGTGGACTGCGTAAATTACTGGTCGATCTTCTATTCTTGAGGCAGAAAATATTGAAGAGAACCACACTCACTCACAAACGCAGTTACCGTGTTGCCTACTCACTCCACACCTCGCCGTAACCACTGGTTGTACTCAACGAGCTTGAGTTGGTTGTATTACGCTGCACCACCGTGCACGGCACGATAGTAACCGCACGACTGCACGGCGTCCATTTGCAATCCACGGCCCCGTCGCGTTCTCGCGCGTGCGCAGACATTTGCCGAATTTTTGCCGAATCTTTGCCGAACTTTCCTTCAAAAGTTCGGCATTTGCCGAACTTTGCCGAATCTGAAGTTCGGCAGATTCGGTCCATCACTA
>JAZHYW010069524.1:0-12432 GCA_037355805.1 Ixodes ricinus
GGCAACGAAGCAAAGATTTCTGTAGCTTCCCAGTCAACAATGCTCGCTTATATCCTGCCGTAAGTAACTAGACGCATTTATGCCGAGGTCATCATTGATCCAAACACTACGATTACTAGAAGTGGGCTACCTTTCGGTGTTTAAAAGAAAATAGCAAATCGAGCCAAAAATAGGGGCGGGTTAGCTTTGAGGTTTGGGGCATCTCTGGGGATTTTACGGTAAACTGAAAGGGCTTGCTTATTGTAAACTCAGAAAAGATTCGCCTATGGTAGATTGTAAAGGGTTGGTCTTTACCAAAACAGAAGTCTAGAATGCGGGGTTTTGGGCTTGTCCGATCTGAACGGTAAACTGGGATGCTGTACCCAAACGATTTCCTCTCCGCATTCTCCGCTTCCCCGTGTGAATCTCGTATCAATGATAGACGGTGCTTCTTTTTGTCCCAGATGCTGCGCCCTCGAGCAAGCACTCTGGTTTGAAGAGAGTGTGATCAACTCTAAAGCAAAGGCTTGATTTTTTCTCTGTTTATTTTTCTAGGATAAGAAGGGGACTCCGAAGGCAAGAAAACAGTGCCTGCAGAGACGCTGTGAGAAAGTGGTGCCTCAGGTTAGCTTCTCCAATCTTTTAGTAACTGAATTGCATTTCCTGTTGCAAACTCTGCCGCCTGCTCAAAGCAGGAAAAACAACAACAAAAAACACACTCTTTTTGTTTGTTTTGCAGAAGAAGACGGTCTACATAGTTGAAAATACCAAAAAAAGGATCAATGCGGGAAAGTGGAGTACTTGCTCAAGTGGAAAGGCTACCCTGGAGTAAGTTGCTTGCTTTGAAAACTCCCACCATTGCAACAGCGTCCACACAGAAAGCTTCGGGACGGACAGGTGTGTTTCGCTCTGCAGACATTGTGTCTGCGGGAGGTTAGAGTGGCAACTCCGTGTTTTTTGACGGTCCCATTTCTAGGGCACCGATCTGCCTCTCACGGTGCTTCCGTGGCATCTGAGCTCCGATTGTGTGACCCAAGTTCACATGTGGCTGAGTCGCCTAAGAATTTCGTCTCCTAAACAAACATCAGGCACCATTCTGAAACTTTTCGCAGTTTCCGACGTTGTGACATGCATGCTCTGGCTCCACTACAGAACGGGACTTTCCTCAACAGCTGACCCGTACCAACGCATTTCGTAGCATGCTGGACATGTTGCGACAGATAATGAGCCATTCTGACCACGTCGGGAGAGCTAAATGCCCCCTCCCGACAACCTGTGCTCTGTCGTCTGGCACAGTGGAGGGTCAGTGTTCCGATCAAAAATGTGCCACATCTTTCTTCAGCTCTGAAAACTGCTGGGAGCCCGAAGAGAACATCATCAGCAAGCGCCTGATCCAGCTTTTTGAGAAAGAGCAGCAGCAGGGGTCAGACGCCGAGACCCCAAAGAAGAAGGATGCAACCAAGGAGCCCACGGTCGAAGAGCCTTCGAGTTCTCAGGATGACGAGGTGACGCATTTATCGCCCGAAAAAAACTGGAACTCCAATTTCAACTCTGGTCCCTGCTTTTGTTTGCTTTGGAGGTGCAGAACCCTAACGCCAACAGACCTTGCATATTTGTGTGATGCATCCTCTTGTTGTGCAGGCCATCTCTTGGAATGTAGTAATAATAACAATCCCACCTTGAACTTCCAGTTCAATGTGGAAATTGATGGGACCAGACAATGTGGTAACATGTAGTAGAAAATCCACTTGTCAAAGATTAAGAAGACCATTTTGACCGTAAGGGGAATTAAAATACTACTGTACCACGTTTCATCTAAAGTGCAAGTCAAAGCCAAGGCTGTGCACGAGACCCCTGTTATGTAATCTTGGCTGTTGTGCATGCATCGTAAATACAGCGCAAGCCCTGTTCAGAACAACATCCTCGTGCCTGTAGTTTTCACTTAGCTTGCACTTAAATTGAAACAAAGTATACTGTAAAGTTCCAAGAGAACGCCCGCCCCCGAGAGGTCGCCCATCCTGTTTTTCTGGCTAAATATCTGTAACATAAAAATCCCGAAACATTGCTCCACCCCAGATTTCCGCCGGACGTCACGCAATGTCCGACGGGAATCGCATCAACCGCGCAATTCGCTGTACCGGCATGTCAGACAAGCGAGTTTATAGCGGATTCCGCGCGTTTTTGTCCGCGATCTGCGTGTGCGATCTCGATTCCACGCGAGTTGGTCCCGCGTGCACTATATATTGCATTGTGAAATACGATTTTGCTGCGTTCGTGATCTGCGGTATTTGTTCCCGTAATATACGAATTTGTAGCGAACTCCTGCCTTCTTGTCCGCGATCTGCGTGTGCGATATCGGCTCCTGTGACAGGCAAGTTTGTAGCGGGTTTCCGCGTGTTTATCGCGATCGTGAAACGCGAATTTACGGTGTCCGCGATTCATGTGTATCAGTTTCTGCGTCATAGTTTGTAGCCTGTTTTTGATAAAGTTTTGCTGTGGGGTCCCAAAAGATAGCCCACCCCATGTTTTTCACCATTTATCTCTTCATTTTGGGTGGGCGTTCTTTCGGAACTTTACGGTAGTCACGTCACAAAAACCATTGGACGTTAGAGCCTAGACAGTTTAAGCTCGGTCTGCCAGAGAGTATGGCGACATTGTTACATGCTGTAGATGAGAAATTTAGCCAGTGCTGTACTACCGCTAGCTTAGGGTATTTAACGTGCTTCACAAAGTGATGATACACGACCGCAAAGCCGGTATAATGCTAATTTAGATCGAAACTGGTAGGTGCGGGGATTGAGCCCAGGATTCTTGGGTTCTGCAGTGTGAGCTGTCGCTCTACCTTCTCTGAGCTGCGGTGTGTTAGCTCACTCAGCCAATCAACTTTTCCTCGTCCTCCCGCTTGTCCTGATGCCACATTTTCACACAGGGAACAGTGGAAGAGGAGGAAGAGGATGAGGATGCAGAAGGCGCACGTAGTCCCAAGCGGATCTTCTCCGCCTTGGGCCTCCATCGCTATGGCGACGGGCCAGTGGCGCAGCCCCAGGAGAAGACACTTCGCCACGGCCGCACCAGCAAATCGGCTGCCAAAGACTTTATCAAGACGGTCTGCAGCAAGCGCCCGCGCAGCCCCGAGGGTTCCCATCCCCAACCCGCCTGCCCGCTTCTGCCAAAAAGATTGTCACTATTTCCAGCCCGCTCCCCGAAGCTTCTGCGGCGACGGCAGACAGCCAAGAGTCAATTGCCATCATCTACATCCCCAAGCCGGACGACCCCGGCAAGTACATCACCGTGAAGGGTGACCACAAGCAAGTGAGTGGATTGGATAGAGCCGACCTGAATCCGGTCGTAGTGCTGGGGCCAAAGCCGGGGCTGAAGGCAGTGGCTGCCGTCAACGCCGAACATGGCCGCAGCTGCGTCTGGGTCAAAGAGCAGCGTTGCGGCGTCTACGCAGGAACCAAAGACTATCAACATCGAAGTTGTGCAGCTCGCATCTTTGGAGGAGGAGGAGGAGGGGAGGAGGGAACTTCGCTCGAGCTGTCCAATCGCAAGCCGGCAGCGGCAGAGAAGGCACGGCTCAAGGCGATGGGGATGCTTCAGTCGCCGTCGCGGCAGATGGCATACTATCGGGGGCCGGGGCGGCCGCGGAAGACGCCGCTGCCCCCGGAGCACCGGCCGTGCCCACAGTAATAACACCGGCCGCGGAGAGGCCGCAAGCGCAAGCGCCCGGCCAGGGAGGACTTCTACTACGACGACGAAGACACGGAGTTTTCGGCCGGCGCTTCTCGCACCACAAAGTGCAAGATGGTGGTTGAGGTGAGTCATAGTTTTTGCAAGCTGGCCTGGCATCTCGGGGTTCAGAGATACGCGAGGCACAACAACTGGCCTACCTGGCGTTTGCATCTTTGTTTCGAGCACTTTGTAAGATGTGACTGTGTTTTTTCCACTGTTTCTGTGCCTACAGCAAATCTCATGGTCATTTGTGTAGCTCTAAAATGAAAAGAGGACCAGTTTTGTTTTAAAGAGCATGAAAACATGCAGCTTAGAATGCACAGGTTTGTGATGGGGGACAAAACGGCATCTTTGATTTTGTAGATTATGAACTCTATGGTACTCCAGGATGTTATGTGAACCATACGTCTTGCGGCTTGGGAAAAGACTCATAGCCGTCGTATTTGGGAAAAACTGCTGCAACAATGGACTACTCGATCTGGAGCCATGAGGTTCAGCAGATTCATGTCACTTGTGTTTATTTGATGGGAAGCCTCCCAATATGTAGGTGTAGGAAAACCGAACCTGGCTTGAGTGCAATGTAGCTTCAAGACACGGAACCTTAGACCCATTTGCGCAGGAGTGTATGCTTACATTTTCTTGTTACAATACGACCGCGGGTCATCTGTGCATTGTATGACACATACAGTAGGCTCGTGATAATTCGAACTTGGATATTTCATACTTCTGGTTAATTCGAACAAATTTCAAAATTTTGGTTGTCCTGCTATGTTTTTAATTTATTCATAAGCCTCCTAATTCGAACAGCGTTTTCATGCAATTCATACTTTTTGTTCTCGTGGCCCCGTTGAGTGCGCTTCTTTCCGAGCACCGGTGCACTGCAGAGAGGCAAACACCCGCAGAGCTCGCTTCTGTGGGTGTCGCTTCTCCGCAGTGCACCGGCGCTCGGGGAGAAGCGCACACTCAAGCAGAGGCCTGCTTCAAGCACGGTTTCCATGAGCTATGAAAACACGCACCATGTGTAAAATTTCCATAGCAATCTTATGCAGACGCGTGTGACGTTTGTAGGCACTGATGTATGTCCATGTCACAGCATGGTCACGCTGCAAGTATGCAATGAGAAGTGCTTCGCGGTGCCCTTTCTCATCGCTCATGTGCCCCCTACTTAATAGTCCACATTAGACAACCTCTTGACCTGATGAACAAACTTAATTTTGCTTTGAGTTGTCATGTGTGATCTAAACAGTCCATAATAAACATCACTTTTGAGGTATAAATAAATTTATGTCATACATTTCATAAATGTTTGATGTGTGGCATACCTGCTTATGATCAGTAGGCCTATGTAGAGGAAGTCATCAAATATCTGCTTTGTATCTGTATCCATTCATATGGCAAATCATAATTTTATCTCGCGTCTTATTTAGATGAATTCCTGATGATTCAAACTTACGATAATTCACACAAAATTCATAGCTTTTTGGAGTTTGAATTAATGAGAGTCTACTGTAAAAGCTTCTCCTTGAATGGGTTGGCATGTTGTGTATGAAATATGGATATTCCGGTGACTCACCGTGGTCGTATTGTAACGAAAGCGGATGTAACCTTTCGTAACATAACGCAGCGTAAGCAGACGGTGCTGTGTAAATGGGCCTCTAGTCGGACTTCATTAAAACAGAAACAGCGGCACAAAACACACAAGGACAAAAAAGCGGACGATACAAGGCAGTTTAGCTCATACCTGCCAAAAAAAAGCTAAAAATAAAAAATGGCCTCTTGTATCGTCCACTCGCTCGTCTTCGTGTTTGTTTGTTTTTATTCTTTTTTTACACTTTTTAGGTTAGTTTTAAAGGGGTTAGGACATGGAAATTCAACGAGTAGATCATTCTTGAAACGAAATGCTCATAGGCTACTTAGTGTATGCACCAAGTTTTGCAGTTTTCGGAGCTCTACTAATTGCAATTATCAATTTACGAACGTTGATCATTTTGATCTGGCGACCAGGCAACACTGCCCAAGTTAGTCGCACCATGGTGCCCACAAACCACGCGATCGTCATACGTGGTTGAACGCTCTGCCATTCTAGGCGCCCCACGCTTGCCCAAGCTCGCCTCGACGTTGCGATCGCACCCTCTCACGCTACTCCAACGCTACTCCCGCCCTCGCCCACTTGCCCTTTGACCTTCGCCCCGTGTGCACGTGCAAGACTGTTGCGGATGACGCTAGTTCGTCCGGGACGATCTCCTGTCGTCGCCGCCAAAGCTGGTCGCCAGTGAATCAAAATCAAAATGACCAGCTTCCAACGTCTTTTCGAAACAGTTACACTCGTCTCCGCTTCGATCAGTGCCGAAGACTCCGACAAGGCAAGCATTGCCATAGACATCGTCGTCTCGAAACCGCGTGCTCGAAACGCGGAAGGTAAACGAGGAAGCCGAAGCGTGAGACGCCGAGAGAGCGGAGTCTGCAAGCGCATGCAGTGGGCGCCGCATGCGTGGCGGGCGACGTGCGTGACCGACCCACCAAACGTGGCGGGCCTTCCGAACGGGGGGATCCGAGGGTCCCGCACATAAATCAATTTATCCACGAGGCTATCGTGCCATCTTTGAAACAAATCTAGCAAAAATATACAAACGTACAATGGGTCCTAGCAGTATAGTTATCCCGCATTTTATTTTTCCCGTGTCCTAACCCCTTTGAGGCCCGTCCACACACTTGTGTTTGCTTACGACTGTGTGCCTCTAAACTTCTTATATATTTTATGAGAGAACACACTGATGCCATCTATTCGGTAACTGTAAATGCTTGCAGTTTTTTTGTTTTTTTTGCACATTATAGATGGTATGCACGTTTGATCTTGCAAATACCTTGAAACCTTCACTGTAGTGATATGCAGTTTCAGGGTCAGTGTGTTCTCTCGTCGTAAGAAATCGCAAGGACTCGGTCCTAAGCGCACGCAAGTGCCTGAGCAGACCTTAAAAGCCGACGAGCAGCCAGAAAGGAGGAAACTTTCCGCCAATTCCTCCCTTCCATTTGAGGAAGAGGGAGACCCTCCTCCTTTCTTCGGGGAGTTACGCGCTCCTGTGGGGAGAGGAGGAGAAAAGAGGACAAGAGGGAATTGAGAGAAGGGAACCGCTTTTCTTCTCGGCAGAAGATGAATCTGTAGGTCGGGCCTTTAAGCGGTAGCGAGCGTGCATAGCAACCTTTAGACGGGCGTCGTGGAAAAGCACCTGCTGCGGGTATCCCCAGGTGGTCGGGGAGGACGGGGACCCCGCGGCGTCCCTGGTCCCCGAGGTGCCCAAGAAGAAGGTGGGGCGCCCCCGCAAGCATCCCCCACACCCGATGCACCACCTGGTCGCCCCAGCAGAAGAAGGTGCTGGCCGACCCGCCGGGGCCGCAAGAAACTTGTCCAGCCCAGGCGCGCGCAAGAATAGGGTCTTCGTCGTCATGGCAGACGGCACCATGGTCGAGGTGGGTTGGTGTCGCATTCTTTCTTTTCTTTTTTTCTCCTTTTTATTAATTTTAGTTGCTGTAACCAGTGTTGCCAGACGGAGAAAAAAAAGTCAGCAGATTGATCCCCAAAAAGTCAGTAGATTTGCACAAAAATCAGTAGATTCTACAAAATCTGTGTTTTGCCATGTTTTCCTAAATTTTCATTAAACCACACTTCGAAGAAATAGTATAGAGTAACAAATAACATAGTAATAAACACAAATAAAAATGAAAAGACCAGTTCTCAAGTAATTCTCTATGAAGGACAAAATAAAATGGCACTGTAAATGTTTTTTTGTTTTGTTTTATTAGCATTCACTAGTGTTGCGATTTCGAGGATTATTCTTTGAAATCGAGACTGAGCCACTGTTGGGATCAACAGATGGGGGCGACAGTGCTACATCCACCTGTCGCTATTATTGAAACGAAATCAAAACAAGACGTTCCGGCAAGTGCGCGCGTACATGTTCAATGGAAGTCCTTGCAAGCTGCCACCTTTCCTTTCTGGGCTGTGGAAGGTTTTTGACGCAACGCTGTCGGCGCGGAGCACTGTTGAGGCTACGCGTTGTCTGCTACGGGCATATTTCTTTTTCGCCTGACTCAAAGTTTGCGTTCAAATGTGGAGAAACTCAATTCGTTAGCTTTTTAAGCCACCGAGGAATAATATTATATCATTTTCTTGCCAGAGCCCGCCAAATAAAAGGAAAGAACCGAAATTTGGATGTCGATCCTTTGCATTCCGCCGGGCGAATGAATGAAAATGGCAGCCCTCTCCGTTCAGCTGGGAGCAGCTGAGAGTTCACGCGCATGCGCTCATGCCTCTCGCTCTGCGCCGCAGGCTGATTGGCTCACTTGGGAGAGGGACGTTACGGCGGCGAGATCATAGACTGGCCTTCGAACCTGCTCTGGGTGAATAGATAGATGAATATACGGCTAAGTGACTCGAATAGGACGGGCTTCTGGGCCATCTAGCCAGTGCTTCATTTTTAATTCTGGGAGGATATGAGTTTCCTTTGATGGGCGACCCTGGAAACTGAAGGGGAAAATAATAAATTTTTATATGTTTACTAAAAAAAAAAGTCAGTAGATTTTCGTTTTTTTCAGTGAATCAGTAGACCCGGAACGAAATCAGTAGATCTACTGATAAATCAGTAGACCTGGCAACACTGGCTGTAACTGACATTACGAGAATGGCAGAGCTCATCTTTTTAACGCCTAGCCTCCAGCACGAGCTTCGTGCCCTCGCCGGGTGCACCTAAAGCTTCCGGCATGCGCGCGCTATACCCGATGTGTCTTGTTGGTAACTGTAGGGTTTCATGTTTTTGTTTTGTCTTATTTTTCTTTGAATTCAAAAAGTGTTTATTTGAGACTTATTTTTCCCGCTCATTCAGTGTTTGTCAATCTTTTTTTAAAATCAAACAAAAAAAAAAGAACAAGAAAAGCCATTAGTTAGGGTTTATGTTGAAGGAAAGAAAGAAGCGTGAGGTTTCTCAACTCCTGGGAACATGCACATGCATTAGTGCATTACCCGAATACTGTCGAGACCGGTTATAACGAAATAGCGGCTACAGCAGACCGATCATGATTTCCTTTCCCGTTTTCACTTCTCAATGGTTTGTGTCTAGTCTTGGCAAAGAAAATTGTGTGATAATTTTAAAAAATAATAAAATTCTGAAAGTTTACGAAGTCTTGGACCGCCGCACTTTGCTGCAAAGCCACCCGGGCGGGCTGCAGACGATGCTGCAGCAGGCGCCGGCGGCAGCCTCTTCTTCATCTTGTGCTCCCCGCTCCATATCTGGGAAGTGGCTTTTCTGCATCGCACATAGCAAAGCCGTCGTTTCATGCCGGTAGGGATGTTCGGAGTGCTAGCTACAACATACCGGCGGAGATGACTGAGATACTCCTAGATTAAGAGAGGGAGCGACTCCAACCATTGAGAGCATTTGCAATTTAATGGCAGACGCCTCCTGGGCAGATTGGCGCAAGTGCGCCTGCATTTGGCTGTCGTGTGGCCAGTGTGGCTTGGCCAGGTGAACGCTTTTGAGTTTTGACTCCTTGCATGCTGCAGCTCGTTTTGCAAACGCGGCCCACAAACGATGTGATCCCAATTGAGCAGCTTCCCCCTCTCTTAAATCTAGGCTCTCTATACCGACTAAAGACGAGCTTGAGCGTGAACTCGGTGCCGTGCGCACTTTTTTGCTTCGTGTTCTGTGTCGGCATCGCTGATCAGTGTGGTCCCTCTTGCGCGAAAGTCTAGCCTTCCTCAGGCACACATTCGGCGATTCATCGCCGCTCAACAATGGAGAGTGGCAGCACCACTGGCACCTCGACGAGGAAGACCAAGGCAATCTACTTGAAACAAAGCGTGCCGCCATTCCCGACAAAGCGCACATAAACATAAAGAATACCGTGCGGTCGTCGCAGGATCTTTGTTGATCGCGGCTCCGATCTAGCAGATAATGCATGCAGGGAACCCTTGACTGCTTCCTGCAGGCGCGATAGACATGTGCCTGTGACGGCCTGTGTTTTTTTTTGTTTTTTTTTAGCGTGTTAATTATATGAGTCCAGATATAAAGAGGAAGCTGATATAGTGAGAGTGATATCCGCTTCCTCCCTCCAAAATCTTCCATTTAAGCCCAACTCCAAAATCTTCCATTTTGCTGGGGACTCCTCCTCATACAGCGTTTTGTTATGACCCCCCCCAAATCAAAATCCTGGCTACGTGCCTGAGCGTTGACATAGTAGTGCCACGCCCTGCATTTCTCCACCTGTCGGTGAATATAGATGGCGGAGAATTTCGGACAAGGTCCCGCCTGGAGCGTACCTCCTTCCTCAATCCTCTCAGGTGTCCGGCACGGACCGGCAGAAAGCGGTGGAGAGGGCCACGGAGAAGGTGCGTGCCATGCGCGAAGGAGGAGCGGAAGCTGCGGTCGCGGAGGAGGTGGAACTCATGGAGGACAGCGACTCTCCCGGGACGCCCACTGGCGGCACCGGACTCAAGGACACTTCACTGGTGGGCTCGCATTCCTTGCCCCACGTCGAAGTGGGAGAAACCGCACCTTGTAAATGCATGAAACCAAAGCAGCATTGCAACAGATCAGCAGATACGTGTATATACGGTCCCATTAGTGTGAATCTACCAAGTGTGTTTCGATGATTCAAGTGTGCTCTGCATTAGAAAAGGGAAAAAGGAGTATTTGGCCTAGACTGGAGCACGTCTTGAGGCATATATAGGTGTGGACACAGCACGCGTCGCAGCAGCCAGATAAAATCCTCTCCCTCACCTTGGTTGCAAGCGACGCCACCAGACGGCTCCTCGACATGCGGCTAATGGCAGCCTGTCGCGGGCCCGGTTTCCGTGCTTCTTTATAAGAGAGACACTTGCTTTTAAAGTTGTTTTTTGGTGTGCGCCACGTCACTTAGGACTTGCCACTTGCACTACGCGTGTAGCTTAGACACTGCTTTGTCATTGACCCTAGTTTCGTGCCTCAACGGCGGCGATAACAGTTTTATGACTTCATTGAAGCGGAGAGATCTTCGGCATGGTGTTTGAGCCAGTGTCCATCAAGGTCACCAGCAGATGCTCGGAGTGAAACGAGCCCGCGCCTGGATTCCAGGGAACGACGCACTCATTTTGGTTTTGATTGTTCATTTTTTTTAGGGCGAAGCTCCTTAGGGGCTAGCCATGTCCGTCGGTCAATCCAGTGTCCGTCTGGTATCCAGTGCTCGTGCTCGTGTAGGGAAAAAAAGATGAAAAAAAATATATGTTTGCGCAGTCGACAGGATTTGAACCTGTGCGGGGAGACCCCAATTGATTTCTAGTCCATCGCCTTAACCACTCGGCCACGACTGCAGGATGAGTAGGGGATCTGAGATGTGGTAGTAACTCAAGAGCTGGGGTTTCTGTCATGGATGAAACGTTGCATGTAGCCGCTCAACGTCTATACAGGAGAGGGCGGTGCGTTCAAGTGCCTATATAATCGCGTTAAACTTTGTAAGCATTGGCTCAACGTTTAGAGACGAGAGGGCACTGCGGTCAAATGCTCAAATGCGTATATAAGCACGTTCCATACCACACATTCTCTTTCTGACATGGATGAAAACGAACGAAAGGCTCTGCATGCTGCGGCTCAGCGTCTAACAGACAAGCACCACCAGAGCTTCGCCCCAATCAACATCATTCACCACGTGGAGATGCGGTCAATTCTTTTCTTCTCAGTTGCACCTTCTGGACGTTGGAACACTGTTGGCTGAGGCTACTGAAGTGTGCGCCAATTTGACTTTATCTGGTCGATCACGGTGCAGTGATTCGCCATGCTGTGTGTCCTCACCTATATATTTCTTACACCGTGGTGTGGAGCGTGTGCAGCACATCCACGGAGTAGGTCGACACTGTATGTGGCATACCAAGGTAACTTTTGTGAACTAATTGTCACATTTTTTTTTATTGTCATTGTCTTGTTATGTTTCTAAGAACCCTCCCGCTTGGGCCCCTGTGAGGCTCGTGGCATTGTTAAATAAGGGTCTCTGACACCCAAAAAAGTGTTATGTTTTTGTGCAAATTGCTAGATTAGAGCATCGGGACACAACCTTATTTAATTATCCACCGCAGGATTACATATTTTCTGCTAAGAAAAGCAAACAGTCGTGCCGAGACCTGAAGGGCAGTGTTACAAAACGTGTCATCAGAGGCTTCGGAGTCTCTTGGGTTGCGTCACTTCCCGCAACTGCGAGGCTCACGGTACTCTTAAATAAAATGAAGGCCTCCAAATCCACAATAATGTCTACCGTAATATCCCAAGAAATGCCCCATCCCCAAGAACTGACCCGCCCCCTAATTCAACACTATTTTCCATTAAAAAAAAAAAAAAAAAAACGCCCGAAGATGGTTTTTTTTTTAGTAATTGCTGGGCCCTGGCCAATGGTAATCTCAGCAGAAATAGCGTTACTTAACCACGACGGGCGATGAGCGAACGTTACTGACTGGGAAGGACAGCCGTCTTTGGTTCATCGCCCCTCCCTGCAAAAGCAGGTTTCGCAGGTAACAAAATCTAAAACAAAAATTTTTTTTAACTTTTTTTTTATCGCCCACCTACAATGAGCTTACTCCACGTTTTCACCCGTTTTCCTTTCGATTCTAGATGGGCCATCTGTCGGGATATTACGGTATACACACATTTTCATGCAAAGCGCTAGGTAACGGTATCGAGACACAACCTTATTTAAATTTCC
>JAZHYW010069525.1:0-12310 GCA_037355805.1 Ixodes ricinus
CGTACATCGAGCCTGATGAGCAAGACACCTGCAATGTGCCCAGTAACCGTGAAGTGGTGGACGCGATCGATGCCTTGAGGTGGTTCTTGAGCACACAGCAAGACGAAAACGTGATGCAGGACGTCTGGCTATGTAAAACGTCGTGTGATGCTAATAATAATGCCAACAGTGGCCCAGAAAAAGGTGAGGGACTACTTTCAACCAAAAGAAAGGCATCCTCGGTGAGTTTGGTGCACCCGAGAAACAATTGTGGAAAATTTCTTTAACGTTAGCCCCGAATTTCTATTAGCGAAATTTCAATGTAACGAAGTAAATTCCAAATTTTGCCGACTTCGTTACATCGAGTTTTGATTGTATTTAATAACGGCATCCATAAAAGGTGTTTTTTAATGCAATTGCGAACTCGCTATGCACCTTTTAAAATATTGAAAATTGGAGTCCGGAAAAGCTGTCGCCTCCTGGCTTTTTATCTTCCCTCGGAAAGCATGGCAGTGCTCGGCACATGTAGCACTGAGGATGATTGGGGAATCAGACGAAGTTCTCTTTTCGGTGCCCGACAACCTCTCAGACTTCGAAAAATTGACCGCATCTCCACGTGGTGAATGATGTTGATCGGGGCGAGGCTCTGGTGGTGCTTGTCTGCGTAGATGCTGAGCCACAGCATGCCGAGCCCTTCATTCGTTTTCATTAGGGTTGTGCGAATATTCGAAATTTCGAATAGTAGTTTCGAATAATAGACTATTCGATATTCGCTTCGAGAAGAACTGCACTATTCGCGTTTTTCGAAGTGTTGATTGCGGTTAGTTAGCCCCGTTGAGTGCGGTTCTTTCCGAGCACCGGTGCATAGCGGAGAAGCAATCCCCGCGGAAACGAGCTCCGCAGGTGTTGCTTCTCTGCATTACATCGGTGCTCGGTCAGAAGCGCACTCAACGGGGTAACCCGCCGCGATAAACACTTGGAAAACTATGAGTATCGCAATTGCATGCTTGGAAGAAAAGCATACATTCAAAGTGGGATGGTGCACGTGTGCTGGCTGTATTTGGGAATAAATGGAAACTTTGTGAATGTGTATATCTACATTGCAGTAAAAGTTACAAAATTAAAGACTGTAGGCAGAGATGCCCTTACAACCTGCATTCAACATGCACAATTATTTCTTTTTTAACTCGAGATTAAAGAAGGAATATTTTATATAGCAAGATTTGTAAATTCACTCAATTGGGTATAGTCGGCAATCTCTATAGGATTCATTCTACATCAAATCCAGTTGTTTACTTGCCATCCCAAGACATCAGACCTTATGAAGACACAGTTCAAAAATATAAACTTAGCTTATAGATGAACACGCGGAACAACCTTCACAAGTTTAGCTGGGTTTGTGTCTAAGCATTACGCAATTGTAGTGAAAAGGGTGGAAACACTATTCGATATTCGAATCGAAAATATTCGGCCAAAACCAGTATTCGCTCGAATTCGCTTCGAACTCAAAATCCACTATTCGCACAAGACTAGTTTTCATCCATGTCAAAAAGAGAATGTGTGGTATGGAACGTGGTTATATACGCATTTGAGCATTTCACCGCAGCACTCTCTCGTCTATAAACGTTGAGCCAATGCATGCAAAGTTTAACGCGATTATGTACGCATTTGACCGCAGCACCCTCTCCTGTATAGACGTTGAGCGGCTACATGCAACGTTTTATCCATGACATCCCCAGCTCTTGAGTTATTACATCTCGGAGCCCCCTACTCGTCCCGCAGTCGTGGCCGAGTGGTTAAGGCGATAGACTAGAAATCCATTGGGGTCTCCCCGCACAGGTTTGAATCTTGTCGACTGTGCAAACATATTTTTTTTGTCAGCATTTTTTTTCATTATATTTTACATTTCTTTTTTCTTTTTTTTCTTTTTTTGCTTTACACGAGCACGTGTTTCGGTGCTCGTGAGCACGTGAGCTCACGAGCAGGAGCACCAGCACTGGACGCCAGACAGACACCAGACAGATGGACGGACGTACATGGCTAGCCCCTAAGGAGCTTCGCCCCTAAAAAGAAATTGTCAAATGGTCAAAACAACTGGGTTTGGTGCCTGTGCACCGTAGTCTTTGTTGTGCCCCCGCTGGGGCAGCCTTTCACGCAGCACCAGTGCAACATAGCCCCTCACGTCGCTCAGAGAAGTTCACTGCGCATCCTCTTCAACCTCGCTCTGTTTCAAAGAATTTGAGATCGCTGAAAGGGCACTTAAAGAACTTCACAAACTCGAAAGTGAAGCGTCGTCTGCTCACAGCGATTAGCGGCACGCCCGGAGAAGGGTGCTTGATTGCGGGGCGCGGGAATACACGACACTTCTTTCGGTGGTTCGGCGGAGGCAGGAGAGAAACTGGAGTTACAGGACGACTCAGTCTTTGACGTCACTGCACTGGTGCAAATCGCGGGGAAACTTCAAATTCGGCTTTTGGAAATTGTTTTTTTACTTCATAAATTGATAGTTTCCAAGCTTTGAATTTTGAGGGTAATGTTCAGGCATCGTTTTCATTCGTTTCGGATAATTTAAAAAAAAAATTATTTGGACCTGTCGGTGATCCCTAAGCCGTCCTGCGAGCACAGGAGATAAGGTATCAGATTACTGAGCGAGGGTTTCGTGGTCCGATTGCCATTGAAGGAAAGAGACTTTCGTAAGGACAACAGGCCATGTTATCATATTTTCGTTCCAACATTTCATGACGCTCTAGGCTTGGAAACTAGCCCCAGAACACATTCTACATTAATAGCGCTTGTCCCGTTTGGTTCTTCTACTTGTCCCTAGCACCATTTGTATTCTTGGGGCGAGTTCTCCTCCTCTATCGTTTTTCTCGTTCCTCAGTCCCTCCCGTCCGCTAAGCCTCATAATCTTGCATCTGGTTGATCATTAACAATCATCCTCTTTTCGTTTTGAGGAGCACTTCGCTACTTTGGCGAGAAGGTCTACCCACTATTTTTTTCAATCAGCCAATAAGAGCTCGGCCTTCTGACATCATCGCAACCCCTGTGCAAGAAGCAGACAAACTTGCGCTCCGTATAGTCTGCGACAGGTAAAAAGTTTAGGGGAACCTTGTCTTACCCCTTTCCACTTTATCGGAGCAAATGCTGGAGAGGAGGTAGAGTCCTCTCCAGGGTTCATTCTGCTTAAAGTGGAAAGGGGTGGGAAGAGCTTCTCCTGAACTCTTTAACCTGTCAGCAACCAGATCTGAGTACCGTGAGTACCATGTTCCGGTGGAAGTTGTTGACCGGGTGGTGCTCTGCAGGACCTCAGAGACGTGGTCGTGCGCCAAGTGCCTGCAGCCGTGTGGCAACTCCAAGGACCTGATGGGGCACATCAGCCGCTGCCCGCTCCTCAGGGGGGACAAGGGGAAGGGCAGGGGCACGGGCTCGGTGGCCGGATCGATAGTGGCCGGGCCTAAGGCAAACCTTTTCTACAAGTGCAACCACTGCTCCCTCACCTTCAGCACTGAGGAGGATATCAAGGTGCGTGCAGAGCCAGCAGCACCATTCACCAAGCTCTGAAGTTTATGGGGAGGCCCTTTTCAAGGGGTGTACTAGAGCCACTAAATGAGCTACGCTTAGAGTATCAGCACTCTGTTCCCCGATGTTGTTGTGGGTGCCGCCATCTTGGTGCTTAGTACTGAGCATATGCAACTGCCAATTGTCATGGTTCAAAAGTGTGACTTTCTGAGCATTTGATTCGGTGTTAGGAAGCTCGTGTGACATTGCTTTGCTCTGTCGCGAACATTTGTGGACGATGGAAAAGTGTTTCCTGTGATTTCAGATAAAGCTTCAGATAACTGGCAACCATGATTTTAAGCACCAAGATGGGTAAGTGTCATTACTCTGAAGCGTAGCTTATCTAACCCTAGTGTACACCCCCTGTAGCCAGGGACACGTTAAGAATGTAGTAGAAACTCTGCCTCTAGCATGCACTTGTTGCTTTCGGTAGTGCTTTGGCTGCCCGCTCACGAGGCTTTGGAGTGCTCTTGAAGGTAGAAGGCTCACAGTCGAGGCGGTGATTCTAGTACGGTGCCTAGAACATGTTTTTGACGTGTGTTTGCCGCGTACACAAAGGTGGTTCCTCAGTTTCCGCCTGATGACATCATAGAAGTTTCAGTCTGTCGTAGTTCTAGTGCGTTCCTTCGGTGGTTTTTCGAGTTACCCAAACTAAACATATTTTTGTAATACCCGGGCTATACCCTTTCCGGCACGCTATATATTGTCTATTCATAGAACCTTTTCGAAAGTCCGTCGAGCAACATTGGCGGTCGCCATCGCTTGGACACGAAGCGCGTGATTGGATCTGAGTCTTCGCCGACACGCTGACACAGCCCACGTGTCCAACGCACGCTCTGAGTATGTGATCGAGCAACGGCAGACACGCATTGGCACCACTTTTAAGAAGGGTCCATTGAAAGTGGCTCCGAGAAAACGGCAAACAAAAGTGATGCCAAAACTAACATTCAAACTTTCCACGCTCTCCAGCAAGGTGACGTCGCACGTTGCATAAAACTTGCAAGCCGAGCAGGCAGTCTAGAGAATACAGCATTTTCCGCGCATCCTTTTTATTTTGCCGGCATGAGCTTAACTGAGCATTCATTTCACACCATCAAACCTCTTGTAACCCGTCAGGAACAAGCCGTAATGCCTATCACGACATTTGACATCACGTTTTCAGCTTGTCGGTAAAGCCTTTCGGACCTAACTCGAACTTCAATAATTTTGCGAAAACAGATTGTTGCAAATCGTAACTCGGATTTCTAGTTGAGTTGTTTCTAATAATGCATTGAACCAATTTTGTGGCAAATCAGGGACTACCGAAATTTCAACGCCCTTAACCCGTCGCCGACTAGTGGAGCCGCAGTTACAAGTTATCCGAGGCTACCCTAGTTCGTATACTCTGGGTTCCAAGCCGCGATGCTGCGCCCGTTCACAGGCCCTGTTGTCGTCCTGCGCAGAAGCACATGGCGGATGGGGTTCACATGCCCGTGGGGCAGCAGCAGCAAACGACGGCGGAGGAAGGGGGTGGGGCCGGTGCAGTGACTGCTCCGGCGGAGGCCCCGGAGTCCTCGGGGGGCCTGGAGGCGAGCAGCGAGGAGGACCCCATGGACCCCTCGTCGTCGAGCACCTGCTTCCTGTGCTGCATGCGCTTTGCCAGCCCACAGGCGTGCCAAATGCACCAGCACCACGTGCACATGCGCTGGGTGAAGCGCGGCCTGCCGGACTTCGCCAACGAGGACGTGCAGAGTGAGTGCTCCAGAGTGGCGCTTTTTCGTGTCGCTGATTTTCTTTTTACGACGACGACGGTTGTAGAAATTTTCCGGTTGCATTTGGGCCATGGGCACTGTGCCAGATGAAAAACTCGGTTTCATGTGCACTCACGCATGTGCCACCCCGTGATGCCGGGCAAGATGCGTGCACTAAGCTCTTGCCAGGCAGCAGTGCCTTCTGCTTCTTCTATAGTTGGCGGGGATGCCGCCACAGATTTCTCACTGTAGAACTTGATTAGCGAAGCAAAGAAGCTTGTATCATACCCTGAATCATCGTTAACCTACTCCGCCATTCACAAAATCCGTCACGTCTCGTGATAATGAATGGTCTAGGACAAATCCTGCATGTTCCTCACCTGTAGATAGTCTGCCCCACATAAAATTTAAACTTTTAAACATGTACATATAGTCCATGAATTATATTCCGGAAAATGTGGTAGTATCAACTAGCCCTTACAGCGGAGCTGTTAAGGGCTAGTTTCCCAGGATCTTGTCCGGTACCAAACAAATGTCGACACACACACTGGTTGCCGCCGTCGCTCATAGATGGCGGTAGCTGTCCAGAGTGCTGTGTTTGCCAATTGTCTGCTTGCCGCTCGTCGCTCATAGATCTCGGCAACCAGACAACTGGTTTCTGCCGTCGCTCATAGATGGCGGCAACATTTCTTCAAAGGAAGAAGAGTGGGAACGGAACAAGCGGCGATCTACGCAGCAGCGCAGATGGTTCTGCAACCATCGCGAGGCCGCTATCGCCTAAAGTTCCACTGTGTCGAACGCTTCAGATTCCCTTGAGAAAGAACAGCAGATCGCTCGGTTAAAAAAAGCCACCTTCGAAAACAAGAAGCTCCGCTGCTCTTCCTTCTTCACCAGAGTGGAAAGGCTGAAAGTTTTTTAAAAGTCAGTCTGCAACTTTGATCACTATCGTCATCTCAGTACAGTCGCCAACCGATTATTCGGACTTCGCGGGGACCGAAAAAACGTCCGAATAATAGAGCAGTCCGAAAAATCGGCAGATTGAAAAACTTGCCTTTATTACTTCCAAGTGGGCTTAAAAAGCCGTAAATGGTGCCTCGTTTCAGGTTACACCTCCGTTTCCGTTCGGCAACTTTCTGTTAGCTTGAGAATCGCTGCCTTCTTTTCTAGCGTTATGGTCGAGTACTTTCTGCGCTTCTTAATGACACATCGCGGTGGCAGAACAACAGATGGGCCCATGACGTCCAAGCCAGCGTTGTCCGAACAAGATGAGAGGCGCAAATCCTCGAGCGCAAAATGGCGACTGGCGACGCAAAAGAACGGAAAAATTGACCACATCTCCAAGTGGTGAATGATGTTGGTTTTGGCGAAGCTCTGGTGGTGTTTGTCTGTGTAGACGCTGAGCCGCAGCATGCCGAGCCTTTCGTTCGTTTTCATCCATGTCAGAAAGAGAATGTGTGGTATGGAACTTGGTTATATACGCATTTGAGCATTTGACCGCAGCGCCCTCTCGTCTATAAACGTTGAGCCAATGCATGCAAAGTTTAACGCGATTATATACGCATTTGACCGCAGCGCCCTCTCCTGTATAGACGTTGAGCGGCTACATGCAACGTTTCATCCATGACAGAAACCCCAGGTCTTGAGTTACTACTACCACATCTCAGAGCCCCTACTCATCCATATCGCTGGCGCAGACAGATATCAACATTTTTTGTTTCATTGTTTTTCGTTTTTATTTCTTTTTTTTTATGCTTTACACAAGCACGCGAGCTCACGAGCTCGTAATTTTTTATCATTTTTTTTTTCCCTACGCTGAGCACGTGAGCATGTGCTTACGTGGTCGTGAGCACGTGATCTCACGAGCAGTAGCACGAGCACCTGACGCCGGCCTGCGGGCGAGATCGGACATACGGACGCCATTGGCTCAGCGCGCCTTAGGAATGCACGTCCTAAAACAAAGCAAAACGATCGATGACTCGATGATTGACGTGGCAGGCTACCAATCCCGGAGTTCAAATAAGGGCTAGCAATAGCGTCACCTAGCGGTAAAACTCAAGCAGTACTCAAGTAGCGCTGCCAAGCCAAGCCAATCCATTTGCAGCCAACAACATAGAATTCAAAATGGCCGCTTCTCGGTAGTGTTTTCCGCCGATCGCTCGTGACGATTTTGTCCGAATAATCAAACTTTCGGACTTCAAGCTGTCCGAAACATTGGTCGTGAATATACACTATTTCTATGGGGTAAGTCACGGTTCCGCCTTTAGGTCCGAAATATCGAACAAGTCCGAATTATCGGAGTCCAAAAAATCGGTTGGCGACTGTATCTGGCACCTGTGCCGAACAATGGCAGCCTTTTTCAACCTGGTAAAGGAAGAAGCCGAGGATATATGAGGCAAGGCACTTACGAGACGTCAGTACTACATGACGCACGAATAAGCACAACGGCTGCATAAGCGTTTCTAATCAGAGTGTGGTCCAATCGATTTCTCGTAACAAGCTTGGATCTAAGGCCTTTTGATGAGCGTAACTTCAATCAAGGGGTTTACAGGGTGCTGCTTTGTACTGGTCAATCCTTATGTTCACACCGTCAAAACTGAAACAAATCGAGAAAGAATTAGGAGGTGATCCAAGAACCCATTCTTGTCTGCCATTGATGCGCGAAAGGGACAGCGTTCAATGAAATACGTCGTCATGACCGCCATGAAGTTCGTCGAAAGTGAAACTGCTTTTTGAGCCACCAGAGGTGTAGAAGTTTGAAAGGTTCTGGTACTGACTACCCGACGCTTGCAGGCGGTCTGTTCAGCATGCCGGTCACGGACAGCAGCGAGACCGAGCTGTCCCAGCAACGAGCAGTGGACAGCATCACGCAGCCCTCGGGCTCGGAAGGAGAAGGCCCCCGCTGGAGGAACGGAGAACGCAGCCGTTCCCACGGAGGAGAGGGCAGAGGAAGCCGACGTCGCAGCCTCCACGGTTTCCGCGGAACAGGCTGAAGCCGCCCCCGCGGAAGCGGCTGCCACCGAGGGACGGCTCCGGCGCAGGCAAGGCCGGGAACCTGAACTCGGCGGACGTGCCATCGGACGCCAAGCTGCTGGAGCTCGGCTTTCCCACCAAGGTGCGTAGGATTTGGGGGTTGGATCGTCATCGTCATTTATTTTTCTCGATGACCTGTAAGGGGTTTTGCACAAGAGAGTAGGCATACATAAATATATAAATAAAAAAAATGAACACATTACTAATACATTGTAACCTAATTAAGTTGGAGTAGTGGAACAAATAGGTCGGGAAAAGTTCAGGGTCCGTTTGGGAGCGGTATTGTTTGTGCCTGGATCACATCTCCGACTGGTGTGCCTTACGCATCCTAAGAAATTGTCCCTCGATTTCCGTCTGACGACGTCGCAGAAGTGTCACGTCGTCTGATGGCTGCGACCCTGGCGGCTTTACAGCAGTAGTGGTGGATGTGACGGAGGCCCATTCTGCTGCAGGTCGTTCCCCAGCCTGACAATTCGCAGAAGCTTCGACAGCCGGGAGTTGAGATGCCGCGGCGACAGCAACGCTCGCATTCCCTCATGCTTTTGTTTTAGAACTTCTACTCCCAAGTGCCAGGATCGCGACATTTGACAACAGGACGCTCTGGCTTTTGGCGACATCATTTGTTGCCACTTAGGGTTACTTTGGGAGCCATCAGCCGGAGACGCATTCCACTCATTGTAGCATGGCCGGTGCCGCGAATGACGAGCGCCGACGTCTGGGCAAGCTGCGCCACAGTGTCCGGAGTGCGTTTTCGACAAGTGCTTTTGGCCATCCTATCCTACCCGTGCGTTGAAACTAGTCCCAAAGTGGAGACAAATTGCATCGCAGCAGTCGGACCTCACGATCTCTGCGGTTGGCCGTAGAAACGTCGTCGAAAACGGTGAGTGGACGACGCAAGGGTCGCTGTCGTTTTGGAGTGCCGGCTTGTGTCTGCTACGGGTTCCGTTGACGAGTCTGGCCGCCGAGTCGCCCGCAGCAGAACGGGCGTCCGCTGCACGCAACTCCACCGCCGCGCCGCCACCAGGATTGCTACTCCATTCCCCATTCGTCTCACGGGCGCCACCATTTTGGTGCTTGGTGCTGTAGAAACACAGTCGTCGATCGTCGTAATACGAAAACGCAACTTCCTGAACCTTGGATGCAACATCCAAAAGCTCGGGCCGTACTGTTTTGCTCTTTCGCAGACCGTTTTTAACTTTTTGGAGAACAAGAATGGCTTTCTGTGATTTCGGACGAAGCTTCGGGTAACCGGCGGCATCGATTTAGAGCACCCAGACTGCCGAAGTGTCATTACTTTGAAATGTAGTTCATTAGCGACTCTACCCTCACCCGAGCTTGGCAAGCGGTGCTCGCCAGGTGTCCTGACTGACCGTCTGTCGCAGGTGGGGGCACTACTGCCACGTGTGCGACGCGGTGATCAAGAGCTACGCCTGTACTACCTGCACATGCACAACCTGCACCGGCTGGAGAAGCGGTTCCAGTGCATTGTGACGGCCTGCAGCCAGACCTTCTCCTGCCCAGGGGCCTTCCAGCGCCACTCTCTGGGTCACAACCAGAAGTCGGACAGCTTTTGCTCCATGTGCGACATGGTCTTCGATGACAACGACCACCTCCAGGACCACTTCCTGAGCGCCGAGCACGCCAACAAGTACATGAGGGTGCAGGTACTGGTATTTTCTGGTGTACAAGTCACCGTCTTTTTTCAAACATTTTTCTTGGCATGTTTATACAACGATCTGACTTATATGCGTTTCTTCTTTGTATATATAGACCAACACGTGGCTCTGACGTTACGCCTTTGCAGTGGTGCTGTTGTGCGTCATGGCGCATGTGCAGAAGCTTCACCTCACGTGAATCTGGTTTCTGCACTTGCGCAGTGCCCACACCTGGTGTGGGCAAACGCAGGCTTGTTTGTAAACAGTATGTCGGATTATATATACACGTATTCATGGTGCAATGCTATTCTTTTATGCGCCATGCACCATCTTTCGTAGAGCACCGTAACTTTGTAGCCATAGGTGATGTTGCCCCTTCCAGGAGGCACTGCTATCACCGCACTTTACTACACTCTGGTAAGTGACTCGGAAAGCGAGAAATCTTACAGTTTCCCCGAATAGGCTGAGTCTGGATAGGCACGCGATATCGCTTCCCGTGACAGGCGGATTCGTAGCGGATTTCCGCGTCTTTATTACACCATAAAACTTGAATATGCTGCGTCCGCGATTTGCGGTATTCGTTCCCGTGAGATGCAGAGTTGCTCGGCAGGTTTCCGCAGGTCCCTTCGCACTGAGAAACAGCGCATCTGCTGCGATCCGCAACCCGCAGTATCCTTTCCCGTGACACAGGAGTTTGTGGCGAAATTCCCACGTGTTTATCGCATCGTGACAACGCGAATTCGCCGTGTCCACGATCTGCGGTATCAGTTCCCACGTCACGGGGTTTGTTGCACGGTATCAATAATTTTTTGGATAAAATTTTGCTGTGGCATTTCCGAAGATAGTGCACCCCATGTTTTTCACCATTTATCTCTTTATTTTGAGTGGGCATTTTTTTCTGAACTTTACGGTAGTATTCTGTTCGAAGGAAGTTCAGGTTTTAACTGACTGCATCGCACTGAAGTTACGCCTTGTTGCGGCCAAACAAGCGCGACGATCACCGTGAATTGAGAATCGGCAAACGTTTGCCAACACTGCCTCCGGAGGTTTGCAGCTCTTTGTCGCTCTTGTTGTCTTCCCAAAGGAAAAAAGGGGGCCCTCATTCCTCATTTTCGCTGTGTCGTCTGGCGTCCAGGGAGAAGTACAACCGGTCGGAGCCTCGCAACTTACCGCTGCCGGGTGTGCCACAGCTGGTTCGGCCTGTTTGCCACCTTTGTGAAGCACATGGAGACGGAGAGCCACCAGTACCAGTGCCAGCATTGTGGGCTGCTCTTCGTGCAGCCGGGACCCCGCAGGAACCACATTCAGAGCGTCCACCCAGAACTGGCGAACATCTGTGAGGTATGCCAATGGCCCCCCTGCTCTCTTCTTTCCTACAATGAGCAAAGTTGTCTTCCAAACTAATTTAGAAACATACAGTAGGTGCTCAGCTGTTCACATTTTTTTGTCTCTCCCGTACACTAATTTAGTAATTTAATTATTCATTTGATCACCCTCAGGGCAAGATTAGAGGCTTTACAGAGGAAGTGGGCTGTAAAAAAAGAAAATGCACGACGTAAGAAATTTTTATTTTAGTTATTATGGCTCATTACAACAATAAAAGGAAGTCATGACATTTCTAACACTGTTAAAGTCGTGGTAAGGAAGGTGATTCCAATTTCTGGGAATTAAAAGTTATAAAAAGTATTTGTGCCCTTTTTTTCTTTGTAGTTTTCCTGTTATAGCTATAGTATTGTGGTATCCTGGCCTTACGCCTTTCTGCCATAAAATCAAACCAATATCAGTCCATCAATCAATTCTGTCAACAACTTCCCCCCTGCTCATTACTCGTCCGAGTGCGAGCAGCCACGGCCTTTTATACTCCGTTCCACCTTGGGATGTACCCCAGCAATAGCTTTAGCGCAGAGCTCCTTGCTCAGGACGCACTTCCGGTTGCACAAATTCTCGTGCAGCAGGTGAAACTGTCTAGAGCTTATGAGCTCTGACTTCTGGGTTTTACTGCAGAACACCTTAATGTGAGATGGAATATAAAAGCACGCCAGCGTAAAAACACTTTGCAGGTTAGTTATGAGGTCATCAGCAGTTAAAGGCTAGAAGAATGATAAGCACGATCCGAGCAAACCAGTGTGGTATACTTTTAGGGGCAATGTGATTGATGCGAAGTTATGTCCCGGCATGAGAATGAGAAAGCCACGCCTTGTCGTCGTTATTGGCAAGAAGCGAGCTTGGATCTGGGATCTTTTACAAAGGGGAACTGTGTCTTTTGCAGTATACTACATACTGGGTTTCACTGCAGTAATCTATTACAAGAGTCCTCAATCTTTTCTATCTCAGGAACACCAACCAGCAATACGTAAC
>JAZHYW010069526.1:0-113954 GCA_037355805.1 Ixodes ricinus
GGACAATCCGAAAGTGACATTTTTCGGAGGCTGGGTACACTATACACCTTTTTCGTTTACTTTCGTTCCCCATACACTTGGTAAACATATCCAATATAAACGACGAAAAATTTTAAATTGCAAATAGTAAAAAGATAGAAGTGAGGCAAAAGGACAATGTGACGGTTACGCTCATATGCCGAACGTCTTCTATTGGCGTGGCGAAAGCAAAAACAAAGTTTTCGCCCCTACTGGAAGCGACAAAATTCAAGATGGCAGCGCGCTGGTGGAAAAGGTGTGTACGCGAAACCTAGCGAACGATTGACGATTCATCATCGACGATGAGATGGAGCTATATATACCCTTACAGCGTTTTTCGTCCAGGCAAAATTTGCCGAGTCACTCTAGGCCGTGGACGCTCATCATGATTGTTGATGTCCTCTCCACTCGCCTCCTTTCCAGCATTCGCATTTCTAAAGGGGAGAGAGTGGGAGACTTTATGGGAGGAGCTTGTCCCGCTCCTCGTAATCCGATGCAGACTATAATAGACGATTGGAGTTCATCAACCCAGTAAATTATTAGAATGGTCTATAGACCCTTCTACTAATCGCCTGCCGCGCCACCATCTTTGTCTACTGGGCTATAGAACGCGTTCTGGGCATGCGCAGTAGCTTTCTTTGCGCGGAATATCGGACGCCGACCGCGCACGCGTCCACAACCCAACATCTCTCTCTCTCTCTCTCTCTCTCTCTCTCTCTCTACACACACACACACACACACACACACACACACACACACACACACACACACACACACACACACACACACACACACACACACACACACACAGACACACACAACACACACACACACACACACACACACACACACACACACACACACACACACACACACACACACATACTCACACACCACCCTAATTTATTGAAAGCAATAGCGTCCTATCTTCATTCTGATTGGCTCTGTAGGCGAGCTGTTTCTAAGTTAATGTTCCACTTTTAAGTACCCTGTTCAAAGATGAAGGTCCTGGCAATCTGAGCACCTCGTTTATCTATTCATAGATGGGCTTTTAATGTCGCGGTGAGGAAATCAGCACGAGAACGGCGATGAGGAAACGACATATCATAGTCGCTGCGATAGTTTTTAACAATTAAGCACCGGGCGTGGCTTTTATCATGCTTCGTGGTTGTTTCTTCGGCGCTCTTATCGCTCAATGCCGCAGTCTCATTAGCTCTGGAGCGATAATGAGATGTTCAATTACACCTCACGCCCTGCGTTTCGTCGAGTGACTATAACCTTTACATTTCGGACATACGTGTAGCTCTATGTGGGGAGAATAGTTTTAGGCACGTAAAACCACCAAACAAATGGGACAAAAAAAAATTGAAGTAATTTGCAGGTGATGTTTTAGATTACGAAACCTATACGACGTGTCGGACGAATGGCCAAACCCGACCACGCGTAACGTATTTTTCCGTCGCGTCGTACACTACGCTTCGGGCGGTGCTCGTTTGTGTGGTGAAGGCAACCTCGAATGTCTAATATAAAATCCGTGTGTGGCACGGATCTGTAGTATAATATAGGAATATTTTAATTTGACTCTTTCCTCACCGCTCCCATAGGCCATCGATCACCGGTGATCGATGGTTTCCAAGCGCCGCCAAGAAATTAAATTTAGTGCGGAGAATTATATCCCACAATCTCGTGGATAGCCGAAGAGCTCTAGTTTCGCTTTCAACCTAGGTTCGAGGTTTATCACGAGCTGGTGGGTTGTCAAAAATAGCCCATGGGAGCGGTGGTTGCACTTGCATCAGTCTTTGTAACAAAAATGACATTACTTCCGTAATTCAACTATATTGTGGCATATTTTTTAGAACTCAAGAGCTGTGGGCACACTTTAAATTCTGTTATGGGCGCCTTGTGTCCGCTAGGAGCCGCTACAGATCCCCCAGCGAACAGCGCCGCTCGCGGCCACTTTTGAGTCAGCGTAGAGCTCCGCCGCGCTCCTGCTGCTTCCGCTAATGTGGTAGCACAAGCAGGCATGTTGACCTTGCAATCCGAGCCGGATTAAAAGATTTCGGGCCCTGGGCTAAGGTTGCTTCTGAGGCCCTCATGATGACGATGATGACAGCGATTGTGAACGCGGTACTTTTTGGAAAGCCTAAGTTATTTTTCAGAGTTATACATTTGTACCTCCTTGAGTAATGTTATCACTCAAAAAGCGGGGAAAATTCTGTGATCACTTCGGAGTTAATTACTATGTATAGCCGTGCAGAACGCGGCAATCTAATGACTGCCACGACTCGCTTTCCAGTAAGCGCTCTGGCAGAGAAGTACCGAACCTTTTTTAGTATAGCACAATCATATATCTTTTGCGATTTCGTGTTCTATAAAAATGTCGCCCATTTGTTGTTTGTAATATATATATATATATATATATATATATATATATATATATATATATATATATATATATATATATATATATATATATGTATTCTCTGCTTTTTTTAGTTTAAAAGAATGTTTTTAATGTAACTGTTTTCTGGAAGGTCTGAAGTCCTTTCTGCTGCCTTGTAATGGGCAGGAGCATTTTAAACTCATGTTATAGTGACAACGTTCCCACGTTGCTCAAAGGTCCTCGCTTTGCTAAAAAGTTCAAAGTGGAGGCAGTGAACACATTGAGAAGTAAAACCATGTGTGCAGCTTCCGGCGTAAACACGGACTTCACTAAAGGCCCACTCTTGTTCCTAAAACAAATGTAAAAAAGGGCCCCCATTAAAAAAAAAAACACGAAAAAACAAACAAACAGATGGTTTAGATTTTCCTTCTGGCTTCAATTAGGAAAAACTTCACCGAGGCCGCCGCGGAGACGACCCTTTCGCCAGGGAGCATGGAAGGCCGCGCTTCAAAAACGTATGTTCGCATGATATAACAGTAAGCACGAGTTCGAGTACGACAGTGGGCGAAGGCGTTTGTGATGTTTCTCTTTTCTTTCTTTAAAGAGGGATGGAAAATCCCAGAAGGCTGAAGGCTCCTCGGCGCATCCTTTTGCTCAAAACCGTAAAAAAAAAAAAAAAAAAAGAAAACGAAATAGCGTGAGGGGTTGGACACGTCAAATTTATCGGATCTTTTCGTACACCAGCCAAAGAATTCTCGCCGCTCAAAGTGTTGTTTGATTTCGTTTGCAGTGCCGTTATCTTTTTCAAGCCTCTCTTTCTTGAAGGTTGTGGAAATATTGTCCAAAATATTCTCTGTAGTATTATAGAAAATATTTTGTTATGTTTCATTTTTCTAATAAAAATGTATATTTTATCCTTTTTTTTTTTCCCATGATCTAGTTTTAGAGTTAGGGGCTTTCCGAGGGCCGGGGCCCCTGGGCTGCAGCCCCTTAGCCCGTACCTTAATCCGGTCCAGCTTGCAATACCCACCGCAGTCGAGCGGCCACTGCCGAGGTCGCTTCCTGAGGAGTACGCGCGACGCCGCCGCGAGAGGCGCGCGTATCGTCGCTTAACTAAGGCCCCTGTACGCTTAACAGATGGATGTCGGTAAGCATTACTATAATTTTCAATGCTCTCCTGAGCGGCCGTGCACTTTTTATGTTCCCAACAAAACGAGCGAAAATGCTAAATATGAAGGAACTGCAATCAAGGCTATGACAAACCCAACGTAAAACACACCCCCCCCCCCCAAAAAAAATTATTTTTCTGGAGATGTGAGGTGAACTATCTCTGTTCCATCAGTATAAGCATTCCTTCGTTGAAAAGCGCACGTGTTACGGAGACGAACTCTGCGACGAAGCAAAAATAGACAACGTGAGTTAGAGTACACTAACTTTCAGTAGTAATAGCCGTGGGTGTGGGCCACATTTTGTATATTCTGAATTTTTCTTATTTGTCGTTTAATGTGACATAGCCGTTGAAGTTTCGGCATTTATACGCCTTCTGCACGTACATTGTAGTTTCAAGAAATAAAACTGTACCATCCTTCTTCCACATCATACCAACCTCTGTTTGTTTTCAAAGAACAACCAATTGGCCATATTTTGATGTGTCATATTGCTCCATACGCTAGCTAGTTATGAAAATAAAAGCGTTTGCATGGATCTCTTGAAAATAATTACTTTTCCCGTGGTCAGGAAAGAGTTAAAATGCCTGGAAACAACCACGGTGGTCTTTACAGCCACGGAGTAGCGATACGTTGGTTGCTATGTCAACGGTTACCGCGTCTCTTTAGGCTTAGGGACGGCCAGAATCAGGGACGATCTTTAAAATGGGGCGAGTCCACCGCTCATTCTTTGTGACTTGAGCGAGATAAAGCGAAGCAAAAGCCGGTTGCACCATTCATTGGCAATGAAAGTGGCTAATACTGCAGCGACCACGACGAATTTGCTCCGAAGCGAGCGGAAAGGGCGCCGCCATGTTTGCCGACGCAACCCGGCCCCGAGCAAATAGGGGCCCCACGCTATTTCTCGAATTCTGCGTTGGGGGCGAGCGCCAACCCAAAACCCAAAACGGACTTTGGGTTCGGCGCATGCGCACTGGTGGGCTCTTATTTCTTTGAGGCCCCCAAACTTTGGGGCCCCCTATTCTAAAAACTCTCTATTGTGACCGAAGATGGTGACCGTTCCATCGGCAAATTTTATTTTTATTATTTGGAATTTCTAGAGGTAAGCGTGCGTTTTATTTATGCCGCGACCGGCTCCACTTTCTGTACAGTTTTTGCTTTGTTCGTTTATCTCTGCCGGCAGTGCATTCCCAGCGATTGTAATTTCCTCGCACCTTCAATCTAAACACCTTATGTGCAGTTTTTTCTTCTTTTGTTTTAGATTCGGGGGTAGCTTGGGGGAAAGGAATAAGCAAGTCACAGACACGCACGCGCTCGCGCACCAGAAAGAAGAAAACAAGTTACCTAGCCTGGCATCCGGTTCAGAAGGACAGATATCGGATAGAAGGGAAAATGTGGGAAGGAGGAGGGGGGTACTGGTCCGAGTGTACGAAGGCTCTTTTTGAATTGCAATCACAGTTTTTACTTCTGGTTGAAAGTTTTGCGCGGTTTGAATGTCGGTATATGTAGACTGCGCGTGTCGTAACCAACGCGGACGTGTGGTTGGTTAAAGATGAAAGTTGCCAGCTTCTCGTGTAATGATTGGGGTGGTAGCTTAACTTGATCTTGCGTACGTTTTCGTAGAGAGAATTTAAGCATCGTCCTAAACAGAAAAAAAAAACAAAAAACGAAAACGCAAAAAGAAACAGCAGCGATTTTTATCTTCAAATTCCTATAGTGCTCGAAATGCAGCATTTAAAAAAGCTTTTTTTCTTGTTTCTCTTTTGGTTTAGAAGACATTGAACCGTCGTTTGGGGAAAATTTACGTCCCGGTGTCTAGTCGAGCTGTCACATGACCTGAGGTTACATGACCTGTCCGCTTCACACGTTGTAAGGTCGCGCGACAGGAAATCGACGTCGCAGTTTGAAGTTGTCTCGTGACACCCGTCACGTCACGTCACGTTAATTTCCCCGCTAACTTTGGCGCGGAAATGCACAAACGAACGCAAAAATGTTTGTGACTAGAGGGTTCCAGTAAAGAGCATGTCGAGCTTTCAAAATGAGTTTTACTGCTTTTAGGTAAAAAATAACAAAAAGGAAAAATATGTGAAAGAGAGAGAGAGAGAGAGAGAGAGAGAGGCGCGCTTTAAAGTCACCCACAATAAATAGCTGAGTATTGGGAATCTGTGATGCTTATGTTTTATTATTCATATCTCTGAAATGGGACGTGGTCAATTAATGAGCATAGTTCGCATATGGTTAGTAGTGGCTGTTGTAAGTAGCTGAAGTTCTATCCCGTTTCAAACAAAAAGTTATAAATCCTGTTGTTTTTTTATTGCTTGTCTTCTTTTATGCACATCCTATGATATATATTTTTTTTCTAAATATCTGCTGCGGTCAAAAAAAAAAAATCTGCTGTGAATATTTCTGTATTTTTAACTCGGAATACACGTAGACATAGAACCATTTTAGGTAAGCTCATAACGATTAATTGTGAGTTGGGTAGATAATAAAAATCAAGATGATTTAAATCAAATCTTTCCCGCAAAAATATTCCCAAAATATATGTTTATTGCTCGTTTGGCTGTCATTTGATGCTTTCATGTCATTTGTTTACCATTAAAAAAAAATAACCGAGCAGTGAAGATTTCTATTAGGCTAAGCATGAGAAAAAATCAGTTCTCTTATGAGCAAGTCGAAGCCTCGAACTTCCTTTCTACCTTCCACTTTGTTCGTCAGCGACGCAAGCAAATCAAAACGTTTAAAAAGAGTTATGTCCTATTACAAGCAAATCAAAACTTGAAAGAAAAAGAGCCAATAAAGCTTTCGAAACTGAGAAATCGACCTGTTTTGTCTTTAATCAAAATCTTTTAGTTCACAGTAATTATTTCTTCCGCATTGTTATCAATCCCAGTGATCGAACGGATCTATCAATGAATCTGCGATGTTTAAAAATGCATCTAGTGATAAAGAAACGACATTTTCTCGCTACAGCGATTTAAATCAAATTATTCTGGTGTAAATCAAACTAATCTGATTTAAACCAAATAAGCATGTTCTTTATATTTTTTTTCTACCCTTGTTGTGACGTTTGATTTTAGCTCTCCGAAAACTTACTTCCATTGTCTCTTCAACAATATTTTGATATTTGTTATGAACTTATGATGTTTATCGAGGAAATTTATTGAGTTACGACATAAAACAATGCTGTGCTTTTTTTTTTATAGTCTGTGACTGGTATTGGCGATTTTCATCACTTGTTTTTAAACCTAGTTTCACGGCTTATACGACACCGACATATATACGTTGAGTCTTTTGACCGTTTGGCGCTCTGAATCTCTCATTGGCTCTAGAAGTCTGGAAGGAACGAACCTGCCGCCACAGCTTTCTCTTCAGGCCGCTGGGGTCGCCAGTAAGAACCTAGGGTATAGAATAGATGCTCCGCCCTTGGGCGCGCTAGCTTTTCAGCCCTTGATAACACTTCATCGCACGCGCAGCAAATTTCTGTGGTTCTTATTTGTAACGTCATGGTTATGGTTCTTATCTGTGTCGTGTCACGACCAGGACCATCAATTGCCAGCGACCATTTCGACGGTGGAAGTCGTCGCGTCTTTTAAACCAACACCGGCAAAGTTGACAGTCCGACATTCCTCTCATCTCCGTTAATAAGAGCAGAATGCATCATACTCGAGACGCCATAGTGAGCGTTTGACCAATCCTGGAAGACCGACCGCAGCGACACGTATGGCCGGGCACGTCGCCTACGGTGTTTGTCTTGAGACTGCTTTGTGATTTCTCTAGCTGCGTGTGTGTGCGTGTTTGTTTAGGAAAGTAGTAGACCTTTTTTTTCACGATTCGTACACGATAAAATGAAGTGGGCAGAAAAGGGCGGAGGAAGGCGGAATGCGGCCAATTTTACTTCCGCGTGATTAAAACGATAACGGCTACGTACTATTTAGTGTACCTTTTTTGTTCCTTACATTCGTCCTCGTTCGAACTGTCCAATTAATCTACGAATGAGTTAGCACGCCTTGTGCGTTCTCCTGGCTATCTCCTAAAGCGGTGCGGTAGCAATGACTGACATCACTGCGATAACGATTGGATTGTATCTATACATTCGCCGCACGTATAATGCGGCTCTTCGGAACACTTTTCTTTTTTTGTGTGTGTGTGTGTGTTTGGTAAAGGCGTGCTGTGGCTTTAAATTAAAAAAAAATGACATTGGTCGTTTTTTTTTTTTATTGTGTCGCAGAAGAGCCGGTGGCGGCGAGATGGGAGAATCCTGATTGGTCGATAGGGTCATGACGTCATGCCCACGTGACCTCGCGCGGGAATTTCAAACAACCCACAAGGCTCACGTGAAACATGACGTTACGCGTGGAACGAAAGAGATTAAAAACACGACATGTTATGCGATTTAAAGGTCGCTGCATGTCTCAGGTAATTTCACTTTATAAAGTAAATCATTTGCCTTGAAGAAGAAATTTCAAAGAATTTTAGGCGGGATTCGAGCCCACGACCCTTGGGTTTCTAGCCGGACACGTTACTGACTAGGTCACGCAGACAGGCTTGCGCGGCTTGGGAACCAGGGGAAGTTTATATGTTTAGTTCTCGCGTTCCACTCTTAATTAAAGGCGAAGCTTAAGCGCCCTTCTGCAACGTGTACTTGTGTCGTTGTCTTGTCGTTGTTGTCGGCATATGCCGCTGAATTTCAACGATTGAGGCTCACCACAATATAAATAATGGTTACTGTGTCATACGTGAGAACCAAGCAATAATCCTCATATGAGAAATAATGGCAATCATATCGTGCGTTCAACGTACCAATGACTGCTCACTAAGGTTGAAACATCGCAGCCGGGTCATACCTTCAACCAGTCATCGCTGACCGTGAAAGCAATACCGCGACCGACATATATACGTTGAGCCAATCACACCTGCCGGCGAAGAAATAATGACAACCTGACCGTGCCTTCAACGCACCAATGACAACTGACCAAGGAAGAAACATGGCGATCGAATTGGATATGTTGTACCAATCATCGCTGACGAAGAAATAAATGTGGCTGCTGCTCCCAAGAAGGAATTTACATCCGTTCATACGTTTAACCTATCAATAACCCCTCAACAAGATTAAAAAAAAAAAATCTAAACCGGTGCTGTTTTTGCTTTGTCCTGCAAATGAACTGGGGCGCTGCACATCTAGCCGTGACGTCAGTGTTACGTGACAATTTTCCCGTTAAATTTAGCGGAGAGATGTCTCAGCCAGGATAGCCCGGGGATTCGCTGCAAAAGCTCGTCAATAGGGAGTTTTACTAGATGGTTCCGGTACCTCCGATAACAACACCCAATAACGATATGATGTATACGCAGAGGCGTCGGGGGAATATCCGGTATTATTATCGTAGTTTTTGGAACTATTTACTAAAACTCGTTAATAGGGACTTTTAGCAAACCGTTACCGTTATTCGCATGCCTTTAAGCGCGTGCCCGGGTGATACCGTGACCGCGGGGCGGGCGCTTAAAAAGCATGCTTCAAGGGATCCGGAATTGCGGCACGCGGAGTGCGGTAACCGTTTTCTAAAAGTCCCTAATAACGGCTGTTTTCGTAAAAGTACGGCAGCCTCGTCGTGCGTTCAATAAAATCACCGCTTACCAAAGATAAAAGTATGGTGACCGTGTTTCTTTTGAATGCGGTACGCTCGCGAGCTCTTCCCCCGTTGCCGTGGCGGGCAATGTCCGCTACTGGGAATATGATACCAGTTCTGGGACACCCTAGACGTGCCTTCACGCGCCGCGAGAGCCCGACCTCGGGTTAGATTAGATTTGACGAAGCCGTATTCGTGACGTGATTCGGGCCGATATCGAGCTGGAATGACGGCTCGGCGTTCCGCTTGGTCGACTCCCGGGGGACGCGGGGTGTGGTGGCGTCGGCCGGCTTTTCCTTTGTGGCCTTTGTGACGGCGTGCACGACGTCGTCTTTGAAGGTCTCCTCCCGCCGTCCGAGAGAGACCTTGCCGTCATTAGGGCGATCGGCGGTGCCGGTAACCTGCCCCCGCGCGTGCGAAGCGGCGGCCCCGAGAAAGAAATCGCGACGTGGACTCGCCTTGAACGCTGCGGGACGAGGAAATGATTGAGTGCGCTGCAGCTGCGCCGATGGACGACGACGCAGCACGAGCGCCGAATGGACCTTCTTTATTATTATTTTTTTCCTGGAAGAGGTCAGCGCTTGCACGAGCTCTGCTCTCCCACCTATGCTCGGTTCACCTTTTTAGCCGACACATGGACCTCGAAAGCTACGAGCGCAAATAGACCTTTCGCCAAATTATCCAAGCATCAAGGAGAGCACCGCGGAACGTGTATAGTACGCCGCGCGACACTTCGTACAAACAGACGATGGTCGGTTAGGAAGGGGGGGGGGGGGATATTTTATATTGCTGTCATCAAAACCCCTGGTGTGGTGGGAAGGGTTCATAGGAGGCAGTAACAGAATACCTTGTATGAGTAAAAATGCGAGCAAGGGCCAGTATCGTGTTCGCAATAACTGTGTCGCACACTGTACGCGCATTCGCCCTATTTGTATAAAAGATTCGAAGTAAACGACTAATAGTATAAACGCCACAGGAAAAACTTTTTTTCAACGACATACATCACCTTTTCTTTTTTTTTTCTTCTAGGAAGAAACGTGTCGTTTTTGGTGCATTGGCTAATGCACAAAATATATATATGGGCAACGCTTCTCCCCGTGACGTCAGATTTCTCTGCAGACCTCCTCCTCCTTCTCCTCCTCAGCCAAGTGGTCACCGGCCCCCTTGGAGCCTGACCCACAAGTCCGCCCCTGGGCTGTTGCAGCGACGGTGCCTGAATGACGGGAGACGGTGAAAGGGGGCGCAATCAACCGTCGCGCCATCATAATTAATAGTGCTTGAAACGTTGCCAAGATTACGCGTGAAAAAAAAAAAGTTATTTTCCCCGTATAAAGAGTGTGGTGGACGTGCGAACTTAGTTCTGAAGGCACGTGTCATCGGCGTGTTTGCAAAATTCCTGTCAAAGCTCGCGGACGGCGATTGTTTCGGATGCCCCTTGCAGAGGCTTATTACGGAGAAAACGCTTTCGGTTGCGCGGCAAAATGTACCCAGGTGGTCGAAATTGATCCTCAGTCCTCCCTGGGCGTCTCAGATTAATACCGCATAATAGGCAAAGCCCACTTCCTCAATTTGGGTTTCGTTTCCTTCGAAGCGCCGGTGCGATCCCCCAAAACGAAGATGGCGAGGAAATGCTCTCGCGCGAGCAGTACTCTTTCATTCGCTTATAAGTGGAATCGCAAGCGCGCGCACACACATCGTGTAGAAGCACACCCCAACACGGGCATCGAGTGAAAACGCGCACATGGCTTTAAAACAATGAACGGAGGCTTGTGTGGCGCGTACATGTATGCCACTACACCCGGAAATATTGAAACAAACCTTTCTCTCCGCCTCGTTTTCTCTCAACGTATAATTTGCCGCTAAGAGCCAGATACAACCTAAAAGATGAAACCAGCTGCAACTACCCCCCCCTCCCTCTGCGCCGTCCTCATATGTCATCACTAGTGGTTCACGCAGCACGCCGCCAGTGCGTCTTGCAGAGTGGTGTGCGACGCCAGCAACGCCAAGACGGACGGGTCTGCCGCTTGCGGCGGTTCTGGGATCCACTAACGATGACGTCATGCCGGGGCTCTTGTCTTCTGTTGGCTAGGCGCGTTATTGCTTTCAGGCTGAATGCATGACGGTGTTTTGATCAGAGCCGTGCCTCTGGTTTTGATCTGCCGCACGCGCTCACCGTCGCACGAGCGCTCGCGTGCTTTCGAACGCTCGTATACACGCATCTCTGATTAGAGACTGGAACAATCTGTCTCGCTCTTTTCGCCGCGCGCTTCCCCCATCTTCGCCGAAGGACGGTTAATTTTGGGGTCCTGCGTGTTCGGATGGTGCACGCGTAGAGGACAACAGCATCCAACAAAACAAAAAAACAGGGACACAAAAAAGTGGTGGTTTTTCTTCCGCATTCGCTCGAGCGCTAAAGAGCCGATGCGTGCACGCGCTTCCTACGGTGTTTTTCTGTCCCGACCGTCTCGGTTTTCTCCGGTCAGGGAAGCGGGCCAGCAAACTGGCATTGGACCAATACCATCTATAGAAGACGAGGCCTACGCGTGACGTCACAGTTAGTGAACCTCCGACCCGCTCTGAGCGTCAAACACGCGTAAAGCTCGACGAAAGACGCTGCAAGCGGCAGACGCGCGGTCTGTCTTGGCGTCGCGCCCGTTGTTAGATGCTGCGAGACGCGCTGACGGCGATCCTGACGTGAGCTATAGGCGGTGCTGTGTGGATTGACGATGTTTCGGGGGGGGGGGGGGGCGGCTTGTCACTTAGGTGGTATTGATTGGAGTCGGAGTCATTGGACGCTGAGCCTTCCCGTAGAGGCTTAGACCGATCGAGCGCCCTTTGTGAATTGTGTGTGTATGTGTGTGTGTGTTGCGTGTGTGTGTGTGTGTGTGTGTGTGTGTGTGTGTTTAGGCGATTTTGGGTTTCGGTCAGTTTCTCAGTGTCCGCTTCGACGTTTGGTTTTGTAAGTTTTTATTTGCTTTGCTTTTCCCTCGGAGTATTCGTCCGAAAATTCGTCGATCATCTATTGGGGAGAGATCGAACAGTCACGCCTCTAGCGGTACGCTTAAGCAATGGGGACAACAAACCGTAGTTTCTTGTTTCTTTTTGATCCGAGAAATCGAAGATGACGATTCGAAGGCCGCTCCTCGTGCGGCTAAAGCACTGGTCAGAGCGAAGCGCTCGTGCCCTGACCGTGCTAGGCGACGTTCCATTTCTTTGTTATGTTGTGTTAGTAAACACCGGGCTGCGGGGACAACAAACTCGATAAAGCGGCCCCTATAGTTCGATCTCCTGTCCAATACTCCATCTCACAAATGCCCGCAGCAAAGACAGGCCCAGGCGCCTGAGCCGTATAGTTCAACGGAATGTTTATTGTTTCTAAGCGAACTCGTGCGCAGGAGGCACTTTCCAACGCCATACACGCGCTCGTGCTCATGCGTCTCGTCTGCACAGCAGTTAGTGAGATGGATTTTTTTTATTAGAATAGGTTAAAATTGATAGACCTTTCGCGCTAAATTACCTAAGCACCGAGGAGCGTTCTGCGAGTGTATACAATTACATGCGCTGCACGTGTTTGGGTTTCCGGCAGCAACTGTTCTAAAGTAGAAATCTAGAACAAATTACAAGAGCCCTGCGCGGATAACAGTTTGATCATCCGCATCCGCAATGCTCAGAAGTTATTAGGGAGTTTTCGTCGATCGGTTTTCGCCGTCCCGCAACGCTCTCCGCAACCCGCTACGATACCCGGAACTCTACAATACATGGCTATCGGCGCGCAGACGCAGCAGCGGCTTCTTCGTTGCGGATTGCTTAGCGGAGGAGGAAACGCGGTCCACGAAAACTCCCTATTGTATCCGCATCCGATCCCCAGAGTTTGTGTCCGCAACCGAGCCGCATCCGCAAAATTTGGAGCCGCATCTGACCCGCAATTCGCGCCTTCATTTTACATCATGAAGTCAAGCATGAATTTATAAAGCTAAACATCTGGATGGTATCCTGTAAGCCGTCTGCTTACTTTTGTACAAAGAACGTTTCGTGCCAGGAAACGGTGAAAGTCATTTTATCGGATCCTGTTTGATCGTATTTATATTATAAGCGATCATCCTTCTAGGGACACTTTGCATCGCCGGGAGATGATCGCAATTATGAAATCATCTTGGGTGTCCGTGACATTCTGTCTAGAAGATACGCTAATGGAATCCAACTCACTTTCTGTACTAGTTAGAAAATTCGTCGATTACTCGAGTTACGATTGTGAAAGATCTGGGAGTGATGCTAGACTCCAAACTCAACTTTAACTCGCACTCGACATACGTTGTGAGCTCTTGTTTTCGTCTTCTCGGTTCAATTTCAAGATTTAGTAAGTGTTTTTCAAGTGTTTACCTTTTCTACGTACTTTATCGAAACATAGTTCTTCCAAAACATGACTTCTGCACTGTGATTTGGAACAGCCTTAGTGCTACAGCTTCCAATAATGTGGAACGCGTACAGAAAAGATTTGCCAGAACTTATCATTTTAGATCCCCATCACACGATCTATATGATTACAACGAAGTGCTTAGACAATTGCAAATCACTAACCTTGCATCAAGACGATGCTCGCGCGACCTTTTATTCTTGTTTAAATGCATACATTCTTATCACGATATTAGCTCTCTGGTCACATCTATTAACTATCATATACCCGGTAGAAATGTTCGTTCTAGTCGCACTTTCCATGTCAATTACAGCGATTTCACGTCACCCTCGGGCCGACTGCAAAACTACTTCAATCATCTGGAATCAGATGGCATCGACATTTTCAACCCTAACCAACCTCATTTTAGGAAGTGCTTGCTTCATGCATTGAAATAATGTTCATGCTTTGCAACTATTCAATTCCTGTGTTTTTCCTTTAGAGGCGTGTGAGGCGACCATACTTTTTCTTGTTTGCGTTTATATGCTATCTGAAATGTTACTAACAAGTGCACCAATGTATAGGCTTTGGCTGTTTTTGGGCACTCAAAATAAACAAACAAACAAACGCTCAAAAGATGTTTTGCTTTCTTTTTTGCTCTGTAAAACCCATTTCAAGCAGGCGCGTATCTTCTAAAATAAAAGTTAACGATGGACATTGCGTCATTTTATTTAGGCCAAAGAATAAAATACTGGGAGAGGAAAGGCGGATCACTCACCGCACTGGGGAAATATCACAATATTCAATAATCTCAACGCCTCCTATCGGTTTCAGTTTTAAACACGAACCGTCAACTGCACGCTCGGAACCACATACTTGGAGGCAACTTGACACCTGTCGAGAGAAGAAAAATAATGACAAAACGAACACACATGCAACGTTTTACTTGTCGAGGTTGCTGCGTAGAAGAAACAAAATATCGTCGGCATGAGCGCATTCAAAACCGGTTCGCCTCTCTTAAATGAAGACCCGCTAATGAGAAGTATTTTTTTTTCCGCTGGCGCATTTGAAGCTGGGATGGCATGCACGAACTGCGCTTCAAGAGTGACGAACGGAAACTCCTGCTGGTGCAAGTTTCCGCATCACTCACCTATTCGCTCTACACCCTGCGGTCGCGCACGTTTATGGGCCGCTTCGGCAAAAAATGTGAATCCGGACAAGCGGATATCCGTATCCGCATCCGTAATCCGGCAAATCTGATTGATTTTTATCCGAACCCGCCTGTTGACTGCGGACATCCGCGGATATGCAGGGCACTACAAAAGACCCAGGGCACGTGTGTTCTTCCTACGCTTTATTTTGGTCCTACATTTCGAAGTTCTCTATTCGCGGCCAGAAGTTTGGGTATCGCCGCCTGGTGGAATATTTTCGCAACCGGGAGTGGGGATGCTTTAGCTTCCTCCGCTGGTGCAAGCGCGTGCAATGCCATGCTTCTACGCACTACGAAAATTAAAACATAACCGCGTGGGTTGCACGTACACCGCGAATACAGAACAAATGAGCGTGTAGTGCGTATGTAACCAAAGTTCCCAGCATTCTCCATGGATTTTTTTTTTTTAGTATGTTGTAGTGTCATTGAGTACTGTGTATTCTGCGCGGACTGGAAACCTGTTCAGTGCCTCTAGTTTGTTTCTTCCAAGCTTTTGGAACATTTTTTTTTTTTGCGTTGATATGCAGAAAGACTTACGCGCCCGTTGTTTTGTGTTGGGTGCCATTTTTGAGTTCTGATTTGTGTCGACTCACCAATGGTTGTTTCGACCGCGGACGCAACGACGATTATTTTCTCGAAGGGAGGGAAGGCTGGTGTGGTATCTTCTTTGTCTCGAGATACTATGATCGACAAAAAATATATAACTAAAGCTAACGTTTTCTCCTTTTTTTGTTTTTTTAGAAAGAAACGAACGCTTGGTTTGCAGCAGCGATGCGTTCGTTGCCTTCGGACGGTTTTTTGACCCATTTCTCGCGTCCTTCTCTCCTTCTTTTCCGTATAATTCCTCCTCTTCCGCCTCGTCCTTACGTAGCTGAAGCAAGTATCCTGGGCAGATTGAGAGAACACAGGACGAGAAAAAATTTGGAGGCCTATAAAATAAAATCTTGGGAGGGGGGGGGGGGTTGGTAATAGTCATCCTTCCCTCGCATCAACAGATGCTCAGCTACGGTTTTTATCCTCGACATTGCCGCATGTTCTTAGTTAGGATTAATAACCAAGATATATATTTTTATTTTTATGTTGTTTGTTTTGAAATTAGGAGGTTGAAGTTGTTTTGAAGTTGGCACAGAGAGATATTCTCTTTTTTTCTATGTTGCTCAGCTCTGAAGTTTGATCAAACTACGGTGCCGGGGACACGTCTCCGTCTGGTCTGCTTAGCATCCTATCACGCCCATACATCGTGAATGGATCCGAAGTGGCAACAAATGATGTCGCAAACGCCGGAATGTCGCGCCGTAGAAATGCTGGCGAAAAGCACGAGCGGACGTGAGCGTCGCTCTCGTCATGGCGTTTTAACTTCTGTCTGCCGTAGATCTTCCTTAAACTGTCCAGCTTCTCTCGTCCCAAGAGATCACCAAAAGATCGCAAGAACTCGGTCGTGAGTTGTGCGTGAACCAGCCTTGAAGCGTGGCATATTTTAGGTGCACTAGGGTTTCGCTATCGGAATGCAAAACCGATCTCTAAAACACTTCTATTGAAGAAGAAAGGAAAAAGCGACGGGCTGTTTGAGTGGGAAGGGGAGAGAGCGAAAGCTGATCAAGAGAGTGAGAGAGAAGGAGACGGGGAAAGAGGGCCAAGTAAAACGAGGAACGTATTCAGAGGTGCGGTGAGAAAAAAAAGAGCAAGACGAAGCCGAACGAGGAGACCTCTGTTTGGCCGTGGTGATCCGGCTTGCGCGACCTTGGCTGTTTACCTGTGCAGAGGTCGGCGCTCGGTCACCGCGGGAGGGCGTCCGGTTGTCGGCCGGCTTCGCCACTGACCGAGTGGAAAAAACTGGGAAATCAAGGTGGACTAACCAAACGAGGATGCGGACGCGACTTCGTTTTTATTTCTGTCTTTTTTTATCTGCAAACCGTCGGAGGAAACGGGGGCTGGGTTTTCGCGCGCCCGCGGTTACGCGGGCGATGTTCGGTTCGCGTTCCCCATATGCGTTTTCGGCCCTCCGGTTTTCGTTTCGCGTTCCGGTTTGTATCTGGTTTGCGTTTGGACTGCGGTACGCGTTTCACATTCCGGTTTGCGTTTGGGTTCGTGCTTTGCGTTCCGGTATACACCAACTCATGTTTACAAACAAACCGAAGCGCCCGGAGCGCCCCTAGCGGACGCCACCGGCGCCGCGCATGCGCGATGGGGGTGTGGGCAACAAGCTCGCCGTCGCCCATAAACAAACCATTGAAATGCGATGTTATCGGCGTCGGTGTGAGTCCCCTGCCCTTTATCGCTTTCGAATTGTTGATTTTACGTCTTCCTGACAATGTCTGACTACATGAGCGGCGTCAGCGAAATCAACGAAGCTCGTTACACCGCAAAACTTCGCGTGAATAATCTGACATGCGGCGATTCATTCCGCGTGGACGCCGCAGAATGTACGCTAAAGCCTGATTCACATGATGAGATTTCGCTCGCAATTTTCAGTCGCGACGTCGCTCGGGCTGCAAAAGCGTGAACCGCAGCTGAGATGGTCGACGTCGATACTGAAAATCGCAAGCAGAATCGGACGAAGTGAATCAGGCATAACAAGTCGGTGATGGCCGCTGGTAACAATAATCAACATCTCCTTGTATCTACTGTTTACGTCGAGCCTGCTTACCAACCTTCAAACTTAAGTCTTTTGAGGCCTGCACTTACTTCTTAACGCAAGTACCGGACCAACATTTGGTCTACGGGCCGGTGTCGTCTAAAAGAGCAGACGACAAGCAGAAGCGTTTGAAAGAGCAGACGACAGTTCGAACGATCAGACGGCCGTTCGAACTTCAAGACGCACTGAACGTAGTCCGCAGGTGGGCCGTACAACTTGAGGGTTTTCCGGCGTTCATGTTGGAACAAAACAAATAAATCTGATGACCACAAGTATCCGTGAATTCAACCCAAAGTGCTTCCCGCCCAAGCAATTGTGGTCCGGCGGCGGCTGGTTTACCATATATCCATGTTCTCGGACGAACCGAGAACATGAAAACTGATCTTCAAACCTTTCTCGACTCTTTTGGCACAGCCCCAGTCGCGGCGGTTTGACGAAAAGGCATGTTTTCGTCAGGTTCCTTTCAAAACAACGCAGGAATACACGCTCACATGGGGCCTTCCGCCCACAGCCCCAGACCGGAAGTGCGACCGACGCGCCACCACCGCGCCGTGACGTAACAGAGATGAGTTCGGTATAGCTTTCGCGTTCCGGTATGTGTTCGGAAGAGCCTCGAAGGTGTACAGAAAGCGTGCCGATAATTTGTTCAACTAAGGAAAGGCCCAGCTTTTTATGGAAGCAATTTTTTTATTATTATTATATTGTTATCTAGAACCGGTCGCTTAGGGCTGCTTACACTCCTTTTCCCCGGTTTCACGCCATGACGTCACAGAACTCCAAATATTTAGAAGTAGTAAGCCTCTAAGGCACACCTCCATGATATAAAAAAGCGGAAAAAAAGATTTTTGTTTGTTTGTTTGTTTTGGAGCGGAAGAAAAGGTGGGGGGGCAATTACCGAAACACTGCGGAATACGTTGATTTCAAGGGGAAACTTATCGTTTAGTCGCTGCGTCACTGACGTCAGTTTCTCCCCACTAGGGTTCTGACTTTTAGCTCATTTTTTATCAGCAAATATGCTACTCTGTTGCCAAAAGAAAAATAATAATAATAATAACTGGGTGTTTTTTGTTTTTTTTTGCACGTTGACAAATATTTTTGAGGAGAACTAGGGGAGGGAAAGAGAGGGACTGTGTTCACACATTCGCGTTTGAGTTTGACCGAGTGTCGCTTACGATGAGAGAGCGCGCTGGCGCCATCTATCGAGTGACCCTGGAACCCTTTCGATCTGCGTACACGAGGTGTCTGCCAACCTGACGATTCTGGAAACCCTTTAATTGTCAGGAAGTTTGAAAGCGCCGGGAACAGTCGGGGAATTGTCAGGGAAACCAGTGGTTAAGTTGGGGAAGAGTGACCGACGGTAGGCGGCGCAGTGACGCGCGTCAAAGAGGAAGGGTGTGGCGCGCGGTAGGGTGGATGACCTTTGCATGATCGTGACAAGTTGCGCGAGGCATCCCTATGCAGCACGAACCACCCCCCGATTTACCGGAATGAATGGGAACAGCCGCTGCTACCGGATCTTCCGCATTTTTATTATTTTCTAACGGTCATGGAACTTTAGCGAAATACGTCAAGAAAAACCTGGAAAAGTCAGAATTTGAGAGAAGCGATTTGGTAGGCACCCTGATATAACTCAGACTAAATGCTTTGCGGTGTTTGCGAGGTGAAATCTACGCATCATTTTTTTTATAACCGTTTTGAAGAAGAAAAGGAGGAATACATATACGCAGATCGGAAGTGATCCATGGCTATCTGATAGGTGGCGCCAGCGTGTGGTCTCTAGTCGTAAGTCATAAGCAACTCCAATGCACTCGGTCTGAGCCAAAGCCATGTTGGTGGGAATAAAGCGCGAAACAGATGTACGACGAAACCGTCCGATCCGACGTGCGGACTGCCGGAATGACCTTGGGGGGCGAGGGTTTTCGTAGCACCGGAGAGCGTTGAAAACCCTCGCCTCCGACCGTCGTATTGCCTGATCGGACGTCGGATCGGACGGTTTCGTCGTACATGTGTTAAGACGAGGCGACATACCGACTCAGGCCAGCCAAACGAGAAAATCCCAAGTGAAACCGGAAGTAGAGGTCGCGGACTTGGAGGCGCCCAAGTGTGTCCAATAGTGTCTCTTGGTTTTGGTCATTGTTGGGGGCGTGTCCCTCCAAACCGGAAGCCTCCGCCGGTTTCACCGCTGGTGGCGTCATGTTGCCTCCAAAGGCTTCCTCCATCCATTGTCAAAGCCGTGTTTTAGCAGCTTAGGCTACACGTTTTCTGTAAGGGACGCTTTCCACAAAGTAGCTATTCTGCCGTACACAATAGGAGGCTTTTTGTTGTTGCTCCGACACCTGGTGCCGTAATTGTCGCAGCACCCGGAAAATATCGCGTCAGCGTCCGTGTGACGACGACGACATTGTTTAGCCAACGTGCTCGGTATAAAAACGTGTGGGTGCGAGCGAAGCTTGTTGCCCCGAACGATGTTTGCATCGACGTTCCTTGAGAAGCTCCACGGAACAGCAGCGTAGTGAAACGGTTCTTACCTTTTGCCTGCGCGCGAGCGGGCATAGGGCGGATAGCGTTTCTATCGCTACCAGGGGCAACGGAGAAGGACCGTTTTTGAACGACGCTCTTTTCGCGCAAACGTTAGGGCAACTTTTATGTTTATACCCTAAAAACCACGGTAGAGTCACTAAGCTTCCGCGGGCAATGGGCATTCAACGTTACACCGGTTCCACGCAGCTTCTGTTCATAGCGGGCTTGTAGTATCTAGCGAGCGCCACCGAGCGAATGCGTCAGAAAAAGGCGCCAGGCGTAGGAAGTATGTCAACTGACTTCTATGTCTAGTAACGTTGGTTTGCGCTGCGCTGCACGAGCGCGCGCGTGCTTGGCAGGGAGGTTTAACAGCCCTGAGCTCGCTCTCGTAGCTTCTCATTTCTCACCACAAGATGTATCGGAGTCGGCAGTAGACCTAGACCTATTGCTAAACTGGCCCAGGCATCGAGGAGAGCGCTGGGAATGTAAGTACACGCGCCGCGCGCGATCGCCTTCTCATTATTTAATATTCGAAGTGAATAACCAAAGTGAGGCGTTAACGAACGCGCGTGCAACAGGCAATTTGTTTTAGGCTTCTGCTTTAGAACAGTTCCTCTGCAGACGCCAGCACGTGCGACGTGTAGACCTTACGTACCCAGCATTCTCGTTGATATTTGGGCAATTGACCACTAGGTCTACTACGAGTCGTTCGAGTCACCGAAAGAATGAGAACGGCAGGGAGGAGATTCAGTTGTCTGACCTCCGGCGCAAGCATTTCAACCTTCGATAATGCTTCGGCATCTCGTGAGCGCGTGCTGAAGCCGTTCGGAAAGACAGGTCCTACCGTTCTCATTCTTTCAGTGACTATAGCGAAACACGCCGTGGACGGAGTAAAACTTTCGCCGAGTTCGCCGCAGCTCTCTCTCTCTCTCTGTGGAGACTCGCTTCCTCCTCCGTCGTTTAATCAGCGATAACGGGCGCGAAAAAAAGAGGTTAAGGTTAAGCCGCGACTGGCTATTCTCCGAATCAATTAGTGGCCGCATGTTAATAGAAGCGTCGAAGGTAACTCTCCAAGGACCGAGCCGTTGTGGTAGAACTGGTCGACGAGGGACGATGCGAGGCAGAATGGAACAAAAGAGTTTCCCTCGAATTGTGATACACGGGGAAAGGAGGGAGGGGGGGGGGGGGTTCATACAGGCGGCATGCTTTGCGGCGCGCGTTTTAGAGCGCCGTTAGCTGTTTTAGGTGTTTAGGTGTAACATTCTTTCAAGGTCAGTCTGCTTGCCTGTCTGTTTCTGGAGGGTGCGTGCGTGCACGTTCATTTATTGGTTCTCGAGGATCGCTATGTTATCATCGTTGTGTTTTGGTGATGAAACCCTTTCTCTCGTCACACAGAGAGAATTCGGTGCGCGATGGCGTCGCGCACCGAGAAAACGCGCTACGCCGGAACGCAAAACGCTGACTGACAATCCGTAAGAGCGATCCGTCGCAGTTTCGCACTCGCGCCTCTTTTTCTACCCCCTGGAGACTCGCGCAGCGTGCCCAATGAGGATGCTTACCAGCACTCGGGCACTGATGGTCGCAATCGCGGGGGCCTGTTGCCATCTCATTTACGCTTTTGGCAGCCGCCCAGTCAAGCTCACGTTAGGCTAACTTGGACTGCTTGCCTCCCCTCCGTCTGCACATCCGCTGAGTTTATCCGGCGCTTCCCCGTTCCTTTTTGTTGTTCGCACTTTGTGGTTGACGAACGCTGCTATACCGGAGGATCCCTATTATTCAAATTAGGGGGTCTTTAATAGATCGTTCCGATACCTTCGATTACGACACCCGATGACGGTACGACGCATGCGCAAAGGCTGCTGCGGAGTATTGGGTATCGTTATCGGAGTCGTCGGAACGACCTCCTGAAACCAACGTTACTAAAACACTCGGTTAGGAAACTCCGGACCGTTCGCGTCTACCGAGACCAAACTAAATACGATAACAGCGCCATCCTTTAGTGACTGGTGAAAACATGAAAGGTCATTTATATTGCTACTGCGAAATGGCACTAGCGAGATGGCGCGACCGGCCCTTGCGCGACTCGAACCTGAACCGATACGGGCAGACGTGCAGTTCCCGGAGTGGCCGCTGCGGGAGAAATGGCGGCGTTGCGATCGCCATTAGTTCGGTTCTCGAGTACGGATCGAAGCCACTTTTTCAAAGCAGATTCTATGACAGTTTCCCTATCTGTGTTGTTATACCCTGTGTCACAATGTTTGCGTGCAGCGCACGCGAAGGCAACGCCAGGCGGAGAGAAAGGGCGAGCATATCGCGACTCCAATTCACTATAGGTGGCGCCACTCGTTTTCCAAGATGGCCGGTTTAGTGAGGGTCGGAGATGCGTGCCGCTGCTGAGCCTGTCTAGTTTGCTGGCTTCACTGAGCGACACAAATTATTTCTGGTAATACTAGGGAGCTAGGGTGTTATAAGCGCAGGTCACCTCTTTATCCTGAAAACAAAAACGGTATTTAGCGTAATATTTAGGCCAGGAGGTACGTTTTAATTCCGGAGCAAAACCGAAACTTACCTTTATTTTGGATTTAATTTCTCGGTATCGGTCTTAATTTCAGATTCTTTCATAACTCAAAATGTGTCTCACACCGTAATTATTTAGTTAAAGAAGTTGTTCGCGGAAACGTTCGTCCCTTTAAAGACAGGGTCTTTCATACACCTTAGAGGTAACATATAATGCTGTAGTTGTTGAAAAATTCAGTGCGGATATTTGTGCGTTCTTGCTACCTTTTCTGGCTCACATAATTGTCATATGAAACAATGAACTGCGGGCCTTTCAATGGCTTTTGGGGTATTTAGAAGATTAATTGCTTTAATATCTTTCCCAGAACAAGAATGACAGAATAAATCCAGTTTATACGATATGTTCACAAAACGCATGAATTAAGAAACGCTGTTCTCACTCGAAAAATTCAAAGACGGAATCCGAGTGAGGCAGCTGAAGTTTGCGTGTTTTTAAAGCAACGCGTGACGCATGAGTTTATATTGCATCCAGTGTTAGACTGTTGGTCTATCTTGATAACGATGTCAGAGGTCTTCATGTGATAAAAAGAAAACAAAATGACACCTTTCAGAAAAAACGGTAATGGTTAAATGGCGTATTTCTGTGATCGTAGCGTTAATTGGGGGCATACATTGCCGCGATTTGTATTAATAATAATATAAATATTAATATTAAGATATTTTAATACTCCATTTTCAAGCTCTAAAATAATTAGTTGCTTATATGATCTAATTTCAAACACGCGAACAAGTATGACAATCTAAAGTGTGCTAATTATCATCATTGGTGCCAATTGCAGCATTTTTAATTACCAAGTTATAAAATAAATAAAGTCTAAAATCAATGACAAAACCCTAGCTAATGTGAGAAATTCATGTAAAATTAGATTAATGAGGATGCTATTAAAGTAGCGACTTTTGACAATCGGCAAAACTTCCAAAGTCGCCGCCAATATCCTTCCAGACCAAATCCCCCCCCCCCCCCCAGAAAAAAAAAGGATTATTTTTTAATTATTACTTTTTTTTAACATTCATTTCCTTTCGTATTTGTTTGCCGTCGTTTTGCCATCCTCAGCCTTTCCAGTTCGAAGGAACGCCTACCTGCTTGCGCGTCTGCTCACTGCAGCACGTTTCGTTGGTGTTGGAAAACGGTGAAACAGTAGTGAGTTTTAGTATTGCATATACGAGCGAACGCAAGCGCTGTGTGTTTGCGTTAGCTTTGCATGTTCCACGCTGCGCGTGCGCGGAACCCGAAATTGCGGTCTTGGATCGGAGCATGGCAACGATGCGCGCGCGAAACGTGGAGCAAGCCACCCTAACGCAAACGCACAGCGCTTGCGTTTGCTTCTATGCGCAATACTCAAACTCTCTAATAAGGTACAATCCCATACCGGCTGCAGCACCACGTTGGGACAGTGAAGAGTGTTGTTTGCATTCGGAAACGACATTTAGCGAGCCATGATCGCGAGCAGTTCCGCCGTGCCCGCTGAGCAGGAGAATCGGGGGACCCTCACTAGAGCGCTTCCCGTTTCCGCCGCGGGAGGGCGAGCGGCGAGCTGGAGACGCGAATAGGGAGGCTGGGTGGGAGAGGGGGGCAATAGAGGGCGAGGGGAAAAGGGAGAGGAATGTTAGAGAGGAGGGAGGTTTCCCTCCTTCCCAGTCTTCCTAGTGCTTGCCCTTTGTCCCCTCGCCTGACGTTTGCCTTCGCCTGTACTGCACGCGTGTTCAGGGAGCCGCCATCTTGCTAAAAGCGTCCTAATCGGATTATGACGCGCCCAAGCGCACCCCAAGTAAGCAAGATGGCAGCTCCCTGAGAGCCACTAAACAAGCTAGTATCGGCACTTTATTCCTCGACTGTCTCCGAGGCGTCGCCATTTTGGCGCTTGATGGGTAAAGCATTCACCATGATTATTTTTTTAAAGTATTTTAAGAAATATATATTTTTTTGGTGCAATGGCAAATATTTGCGTCCGTGACGTCACATCCGACATAAAAAAACAACACTTAAATCGTTTTCATTAGGCCTCTATAGGATCAGCAACATAGAGATTATTTTTACGATTTGGTGCACGGAGGTTGCAGAAAATCATTTTCAAAGTACCGCCGAAGCCGTTATGCTTTCCGGAGCGTGATGTCATATCGGGAGTTTTCGGAATCTCCCCTCTCGCGCATCTTCAGCGCCTATCAAAGCTGTGCACGCGCACTGTCGCCTCTCAAAAGTCAGAAAAGACGTCACGGTTGGTGTCAGTGAGCTCGCCATTGCACGCGCTGCCCACACGCTTTGCGGCCGAAAGATCCGTTCTAAAAGTGTTACAACTTCTCTTAAAAAAAAAAAAAAGATAAAAATATATATATTTATATATGTATGTATATGGGGGGGGGGGGCTTCTTTTGCTTAGTGTGGTTGTCGTTTAGGGCATTTGCCTCGCCCTCACGTCTGTTGTGGTTTGATTCGTGCGGTTCTGGGTTTTCCGTCTTCTCCGATCAGCGCGTCTGAGAAGAGCGACTGACCGACTGAGGAGGAGACATTACTCGGCCAAGCCACGCTGGGTGGGCGTCGCGCGACGCGGCGTCCCCGCTGTCGCTCAGCGACGACGCCTTTGACGCAAACGCCGCCGACGCCCGATATAGCGCGGAGCTAAGCACCTCTGGGAATACTCCTTACGCTGCATACTTCCTAGATACGCGCACCGGCCCACGCTTCTTTCTTTCTTACTATACACGTACAAGGGCTTAGCGAAGGCTTTGCCGCTGCACTGGTCCATTCTCCGGAAAGAAAAGGAGCGCACTGCTGCCAATGATGGAGCAGCGCGCGTCGATGGACTCCAGAATAGCAGTCGGCGGCTCTTCCTCGCCTCCTCAGTTTGACTCGGTCTTGTGCGTTGCTCGCAAGGCCGAGACCGGGTTTTTTGCCGCCCTCCTTGTCTCTCTGCCGTTTTCTTCTTTTTCTTTCTTGCTTTGGGCGATTTTTCGGTCTGAAAATACGTGCTCCGCACCCGCGGCGCTCATTGCTTGTCATTGCTCCCAGGGAGGCGGGGGGTTCTGTGACGCGTGTGCGTGAGCTCGCGGTGGGAGTCGCTCTGACGTGAGTGTGACGTCATTCAGATTGGCGGCCGGTGGACTTCTTTGAAGTTTTGTTTGAAATATTTTCTGCAACCAGCACTTCTCTGCATCATACTCTAGAAACAGCGAACGCTACATGCCCCCCCCCCCAGAAAAAAAAGAAAAAGCTTATTAGAGTGACAAGGAAACGGGCCGCAGGAGCAGTGCGCTCCGACGATACGTTGTCACGTGCCTCGCTCCGACGTTCTGATTGGCTGCGCCGGGGTCGTGAGTTTTCGCCGTCTGCCAAGTTACGGTGAAACGGAGTGTAGTAGAGACGTTTAGTAGATCCTTCTGTTACCTCCGATGACGATGTATGCTTGGTACCGGTACGATGCGTAAACACGAGCCTATGCATCGTGTATCGGTGCCGAGTATCAGAGGCTTCGGAACGATCTACTAGAACTCTATTAATAGGAAATTTTATTAGTAGATCGTTCCGATGCCTCCGACAACGTTATGTACTCGGTACTGATACTGTGCTCGAGCAAAGGCGTCGTCGGTTGTGTATCGGGGATCGTTATCAAGAGTTATCAAAACGAGCTACAAAAAAAAAAAGCATAATGATTGATGTTTTTTTTTTTGTTACTGTATACCTTGATATTCGGAGACCGATATTCGCTTACCTAATCAAGCTTATCTAATCATCGGAGGAAATGTGAAAGAAAATAAAGGCGCCGTTTCTGATCTGATACTTGCCTCGCCTTGCCGAATTCACGCATCTGCTTCTTGGATGGCAACCCCCCCCCCCCCCCCCCTATTTTTTGTAAAAAGTAAAAAAGCAAAAGCGATCTCACGCATCATTTTTGCTGGCGGGGGCTGTTCGCAGCGATCAGATTGTCGGACTTTCCGCCAAGCATCTCCGCCGGCACCACGTACGCGCGCTCCGAATTCTAGCGGCAGTTAATGGCGAACAAATAGTGCGCGCCGCGGAGAACGGAAGGCAATCGGGAACAAACACGGCACGGAGCCCACGGACAAAAGAGGCCGAAACAGCGAGAGCGATCGTCCGGCCTTTTTCGGAATACGTTGGGTCCGTTCGTGGCTTTCCCCTCTCGTTCCCCGCTTTTTCGGCGACCCGGCCAGCAGGGAGAGAGAGAGTCCAGTCCGGGTAACCTGTTCTCGCTTTTTCTCCGGACTCGTTTTTATTATTATTATTATTATTATTATTGACCGGCCAGTTTGGTCAGTTGGACTGACCAAAATCATCATTATTATTTTTTTTTTTTTTTTTGCGGTGAGTTTTGTAGGACAAGAAGCGGTCGCAATAGTTACGATATCCGATGTTCCCATCGTGTGATATATCCACCTGCGGTCGCCGACAGGATGAGGACGACGGGGAGGTCCCGCCTCCACCGGCGCCAGCTTCCTGCCTTCGATATCGCTTCGGCGCCTCGCCAGTGCACAGCGGAAGGTAAAGAGTGCGTGCTGCAGGTCGGGTATCCGGAGGCGTCCTGCCGTTTTCATCTAAGCCTTGTACTTGTTGAGAGAAAAAAAGCCGTGAAAACGTACGCTAATGCGTTTTGTGCAGGTGAGTTATACCGCCAGAGGACCGCATAGTACAGGGAGTCGATTGTAACGATCAGTCGGCTAATTAACTGAAATGTGTTCATTAACGCTTTACTTAGTGAAAAAAAAAAAACGTACGGTTCTATTGAGAAATTTGCTGAGCGTCGTTGAAAACCACTAATGCCTGTGTTACGGGCAGCCTCAACCGCAGTTACTGCATGCTCAAGATAGCCATTTCGGGAAGAAGTGAAGAGTGCGCTGTGGACTGCTTTAATCGGTACTCAAGATGCTCAAGCGCACGTGCGCCCATAGCTAACAAATCTGTAAAGCTTAAAACTTTTCACCTTGGGGGCTCTGGTCAAGTATGTTGTACGGATGTTTATGCAATGGGAAGTTAGTCCGCTGTGTGGATGAGCAATTTGGCCAGTGAAGTGCGACTGCTAGGCTGGGGTTCTGAACATGTATCGTGCAGTATAGTGGGTACGCAGCGCTCGCTTGTACGGTGCTCAACTCGGATCGAAACGGGCAGGGGTGTGAGGATTGAGGATGTCTGTGTTTTGCGGCGCAAGCCTTTTCGCTCCAGGTGCTCCGAGCTGCAGCGATATGCGTCAACACTTTCACTAAACATGTTTATAAATATAATATATATTTTCTTATTAGTGTGTTTGTTTTCGTGCCCGCTTTTTGACACCAGAGAAAATTATAAGTGCATCTACCTGACAACGGCGATGCTATAGCTGCTTTTACTGTATTTATTTATTTATTTCAATACCCTCAGGGCCAACGGCATTACAGAGGGGAGTGGGTTGCATTCAACAAGAAAAATTATACAATGAATAACTTAAAGGCAAAGCACATAATAGTTATATCAGTTGCCTTCATAAGAAACAGGTTAAATTTATTGATTCTTCAATCTGGAGTACGGAGATAAGTTCGTGTGTTTCAGCAATGTGCAAAAAAAAATTTTTTTTTGGCCGTTTATAGGTCATTTTTTGGAAAAAAGAAAAATACAAACAAAAAATGAGAAGCCTTTTTTTATATGGTTTTTGCGCAACCTTGTTTAGATTGCGTCATCTATTCCAACCCCAAAATGCATAACTACATTTCTTTTTTTTAATTTACGTTTGTGAAATACGAATATTGTATCACCTTTCTGGTAATCCTAAACGCGATATAAAAAAAAAAATATTTTTTTTTTTTTTGGCGCACATGCGTATGATTGTTTGCCTTCCATTGATGAACAGACTTCTTTTACAACCCAGTAGAGCAGCATTGAAGATCGCCCAGAACTCAATTGCCCATTTCTGAGGCACGAAAAATGTGATAGGATCCCTGGTCCTAGCCCTAGTGTTCAATTTACGCGCTCAGAATACGCGATCAAACAATGACTGGCTCGGGAACCGGCGCAGCCAGGCTATATATACTCGTTTCACCCCAAGAAGGAGTTTAGCGCTTTGTTCATACGCCGCGCGAAATTTTCTTTTATGATTATAATGCAATTAAATGCAAAGGTGCAAGCGAGCTGGACAAGAATGACGAAAATAATCCCTGGAGAAGGGGAACAAGCGGGACAAAGGTCCTTTGTCCCTCTTGTTCCCTTCTCCAGGGATTATTTTCGTCAAATAGTTCTTACAGGATTTATTTGCCGGAGAAAGAAGCGATACTTTTTGGCGTTTGAAGCGCGTCTACGTCTTGACAAGATAACATATATCTACATGTATCTTACCTCTCTACATAAATGGGGCAAATAATAATGCTCCGCAAGTAGACTTTTTTTTTTTTGTTGCGGTTTTTGAGGTGGAAGTTAATTAAAAGAATACGCACTTCTGAAAATTAAATTGTCTATCTGTATGTTGGACAAATCTTGATCGTTAACAAGTCGATGGTTGACGTCGTTATTAATGCAGCGTATTCACTCGCTCGGTGTAGGGAATAGCGCCCCAGTCTGTTTCGTACGAACACTCGCTCTCATTCGTAGACGAATTTCTTGCTTGGAAAACGCGACGGCTGCAAGCGGTTCTGAGCGCGAGAGAAAAAAAAAGAAAGGCAGAAGAGGTGATCTCGCTCTATTTGGGTCACAAGCGATAGGGATAAGAAAAAAAGCGCCCCTCACGTTTATTTTCTTTTTTTTTGTTTTTAATCTTTTTTCTCTCTCAAACCTGCAATGGCGTGGAATCCAGTCGGACGAGGCGAGAGTGTTTTTTGTTTTGTTTTTTTGTGCTTCTGCTGCGACGGCCTGCTCGCTCGCGTCTGCCTGTTTAGTTTCGTTTTGGCCGTCCTTCGTCGTCGTCTGCTACGAAGAAGGAGCGCTTTGCAGACGGGGAAGCGTACGACGGGAAAGTGATCTGGAATGATGACGGTGATCGTGCCCCAAGAAAAAAAAAAAAAGGAAGTGCCGTTGGACGAGAGATGATAGCTTTTGGCGCGCGGTCCGACGTAAAGCTTTCTCTCCACTGGCCAATCTGTAGGATGCCATATCCGAATGACGTATTCATGGCGGCGCGTAAAGTCAATAGCGGACCACGGGAACGTTGTTTACCCCCTAAATCTGCCACTGGAAAAGAAGGAGGGGTGATGACACTCCTTGTTAATGTACAAACATAAAACATTAAGTTATTTTTTTTCATATTTTTAACGGTGTGCGAATAGTGGTTCGAAACGAATAGTATATCGATATTCACAGGTTCCACACTGCAATGGAAAGCTACGAAGCGCAGGCTCTCTTAACAGTGCAGGAGCTAGGGAGGACGCTGCCCTATTTGATTCCAAGCAGTATTCGCACACAGAGAGATAAAGAGGGAGACAGGGATAAAAGGAAAGCAACATTGAGGACGAAAAGAACTCAGAACATATTTTCTTTGTGTTTCTTTTTATCCTGCGTCCAGGGTTCACGTTGACCTCTCTTTCTATCTTCTCAATCAATAAATATTTGCTCTACAGAGAACCGACGTACGTCATGCTGTTCTTTCCAGCTAAATATGTTTGTGGTACCAGCGTTTACAGCTTCATACTGCCCGCTAGGTACGCTGCCATGAATGATTTATATGGTGGCGGATAAACGTCTGTGTCCATATATTTGGACGGCTCGGTTGTGTCGTCAATTTTAATGTCACAGCTTCGTTCCATAGCACCAAAGTGTAACTGTGTACTACGACTACTTTTTTCTGTCACAGCGTCTAGCGATTTTCTTTTTCTGAGTCGCAGCGTCTAGCGGTGGAAACACGTAGCGGGTCATAAATAAACCTATAAATAAGCAAATGTATTACATATTTGTGGAAAGGACGCAGTCGCCGTGATGACAGTCATAAAATTCCGGAAAAGCAGTTTCTTCTTGTCGTGTCTATTTCTTTTTTTTTTAATCGAGCTATGCTAGCAATAATCTATTCGCACCGGCCAGAATGCACTGCTTAAAAATAATATAAAATGGTCGCAAGTGTAAAACGTGTTTTAAAAAGTATTTGAAACATTTAGTTGTAAAAATCACCTAAAACTTGTCTATACATAAAAATGAAAAAACAAAAACTGAGAAATATTTGTAACGGATTGCCTTTATGTCAAGCGCTTAGCGAAGAAATATAGTTGGTAATCGTGGTTTCATTATATAAGGAGAAAACGCGCGAGACAGTTGTAATTTTAATATTTTTCCCTCGCACAATTCAAGTATATTTGTGCCCGCGAGCTTGTCTCCGGCATATTCGCGATCATTGTCGTGTTGATGTCAAAGGGACAGAACCATAATTATTTTCAACTTGCGTTTCAAAACGAAAAAAAAAAAACGAAACCCGAGAAAAAAAAATGAATCGAGTGTTCGCACCCTCCACCACGCGGCACTTTTTCTCTTTTTCCCCCCTTTTTTCAAACTGGTTACAGGCAGTTTCGTTGACATTGCAGACAGACTTATCGTATTCACAACATACCTTTTTTTTTCTTGCAAATCTAGAGGCGACATTAGACGAGCTTGTTTACATCAAAATGTAACCACTCTGTGCGCATATGTGCGTTCAATGCAGAACCTCGCTCTGCTGCTTTCCCGGAGTGCCTTGGGGTGCGAGGGAAGTACTGGAAGCACCCTTCCAGGGGGCAAATGGCGCGCGCGCGCGCACCGCGCTTTAGAAGGAAAACAATTACGAAAGAAAAACGTGGCAACTTTGTTTATGCAAATGTGGCAGCTCGGCTTTTCGCTTAAACCCGAAAATAAATAAATAAATAAAAACTCGGACATACCTAAGGTGCGCTATGGGAGACTCCGCAGCAAGGAGGCGCGCGATGGTTATTTTTTTTTTTTGCGACCTCGTCTATTTTTTAGGTTATACTTGCTCGCACATATGGCTCGAGAAATTGTAGCAGTTATAGTAGTAGCTGTTTGCTACCGGGATGTTTTGGTGGTGCCCTCTTACGGTTTCCATCCAGGATTTGCCTCGCCATGACGTCAGGTGTTGTTAAACTGGCTACTTATACCATCAGTTGCGACGGCAAGTTAAACGGTGTGTTTAAAAATAGGAACCGTCCCAATCTGGAACTAACGCCGTCCTTCGGTCGTCCCCGCCTTCAGCGCAAGTTTCCTAACTTGGATAGCGCTTGGGCGTCTCGTGAGCGTTGAGAGCGCGGAGCGCAGTCGGAGCACGACGGAAGGCGGCGAGCGCGTGTTGGAGGCCGCGGGCATCCAGCAGAAACGCCCTGCCGTTCTTATTCTGTCAGTCAGCTTATATTGCCGCAGCGCCAATAACGAAAAAACAAACATTCCGAGGACACCTAAGCACTTCTTATGAGTGTGATCGGAATGCGAAAGCGTTCATGTCCAATTGAACGCCGCCAGAAGCGGACGCAGCGCCGGCAGGGAGTGCAGCGGTGCGCCGCGCAGACCGCCCTGGCTCGCTGGTGACTGCTGCGCCGCTGGGTGAGGCAGCGGCGGGAGTGCGAAGCTTGGCGCGGCGCCGCGCTCCGGCGGTGACATCAAGCTAAATTCCCATTGGCTGAGCGAAACCGCACCCAAAGTCCCATTGGCCAGAAGCACAGCAACGGAGATGCTTCGTCCCGGAAGCCGTGGAGGCGGCGGGGTGCCGCGCCTGCGCAGTTGGGGAGCGTAGCAGTAGTAAGCGTTGAAGTGAAATTCCCCCAAAATTTCACTTTAACGCTTACTACTACTACGCTCCCCCACTGCGCAGGCGCGGCACCCCGCCGCCTCCACGGCTTCCGGGACGAAGCATCTCCGTTGCTGTGCTTTTGGCCAATGGGACTTTGGTGCGGTTTCGCTCAGCCAATGGGAATTGAGCTGCCGTTTTGATCGGCCAATGGGAATTCAGGTGCCGTTTTTCGCTGCTGCAGACAGAATTTAGCTGTCGTTTTTTGCGGTCACAGACAACGCCGGCTTCGCTCCATGGCACAGTTAATGCTTTTGCATTAATAAAACGGGGTGTGGCAAAGAAATCAAGCAACGTTTCCACCGATCCTTTTCCTTTTTATAGGGTGCATAAAACATATGATTTCTTTTGACAAAATGCGCCTCAAGACAGGGACAGAGTAAGGGAGCCAACACGAAGCGCTCATGTACCAACTGGCCCATCTGTCACTATTAAAATATATGATGTCTGATAGAAAAGAAAAACACGTTGTTGTCTTTCATCGCAAAATAAGTATGCATATTGCTAAAGGCCTAGACGACGGCAGAACCTGATGCAGTTGGAACCATATTCCAAAGTTGCAGGACCTAACGCTCTGATTCAGAAGTCCCGAGTGATCAATAGAAATTTTCCGTGAATATAGTCTCTGCCCGTTTCCGGCAGCAGGCGCTATTAATTTCCAGGTATTCGCAAGCACCGTTCACCGCCATTTTTGTTTATTGCGAAGAAGAAAAAAAAGGGGGGGGGGAGAGAGAAGAGAGTTATCCGGAAACTTGTGTGTTGCCCTATGTGGTGAGTGCGGGGGCGAAGGGGGGGGGGGGGTAGGCTGGTTAGGGTGTTTTCATGCTCGCTTTATAAATTTGCAAATCCATCTCTGCAGAAAATGGTGGACCGTAACGTTAGTCATCATGTGTCATCCCCCCCCCTCTTTCTCTCTCTTTCCCCAATTGTAGGATTACCACGCAGCAAAACGGGTATTGAAACGTATACTCGTGATTTCCCCGTTGTATCGAGGAAGGATTGCGGCACAAAATAATTTAAAAAGAAGAGCGCTGGAACTAAACTCGCGAGGGTCTCGCTGTTTTTGGTGTTCTCGTTGGGGCGAGCTTAGGCGTGGGGGACCTTATTTTTAGTCGGACGACGACGAGTGTCTTCTTTTCAAACAAAAAGGGGAAGAAAAAAAAAGAGACGCTCAACAGCGAGCGTCGCTTGCTTGCTCGCTGGCTGGCTTGCTTGCTTTCCTTCAGCGAGTAAGCGATTCAGCCAGAACCTTTTGGACTTACGCTCACGCGCCGTTGCTGGTGGTGGCGGTGTTTCTTCGCATCGTTTCACTTTTGTCTTTGTTGGGGTGTAGTGGTGGCGCCCAAGGTTGTCCGGTTGCTCGCTCGCTGCTGGACCAAGAGATAGAAAAAAGGAAAAAAAATATAATAATGCGAGGTCGGATTCGTTCGAAACCTGGACGGGAGCTTTATTTTGTTTTGCTTGGCTTCCTTTGGGGCGCCGCTGAGTCGTAGATCCGGGTGCCCGTTGTTGATTGCTCGCTTCCAACCGAGCTTTGTCAATATCACTAGCAATGACGTCACGCGTAGGCCTTTTCTTTGTTCGAACGCGAGCAGTTCTTGACTCCGAGAATGTCATTTCGGCAGCCACTTGGGAGGGGGAGAAATTGTCGCGCGGTTACGCTCGGGTTACAGGAACCGACAAACCGTGCAACTTTCATTATTTATGTAGGTGATTTTGTTTTATAATAGAGCCAGCGCACGCGCGCGAGCGCTCAAACACACTCGAGTCGGTCGTTAGCTGGAGGCGTCAGGGTGCCGCCAACGCGACGTTTTCGGTTTGTGTCCGGATAAAGATAGCCGGCCGTCCGTGTTGCGTCACGTAGTCCCGCCACATGTCTCTCTCTCTCTCTCTCTCTCTCTCTCTCGCACACAAACACACACACACGCACACCCCTGCGCAAACACAGACAGACAGCACACGGAGATACGCACTGACAGACAGAGACGCACACGCAAACAGACACGGGCACGCCACACACACACACTTGCGCAAACACAGGGAGACACATGCGCAGATACGCGCACAGATGCAGACAGAGACATGCACGCAGTGTAATGCACAGGACGAACAGAGGCGCCCACACTAATAGACCGTTTGTTAAATCCCCTAGGCGCCGCGGGGCGCACTTTTAAACGCTAAAAATGCTATAAACAATCCCGCTGACTCGGAGCTAAATCCTGATGTTGGTTGTTGTGAATTCTGGGCTTTATAAGCAATTCCTACTAAAACAACAATCACGTGAATGAGGATATTGTAAGAGATTTCTGCAGCTCAGCCAGGTTGAAAGGTGGACTGCATGCGCAGTATCAAAAACGTTGATATTGACGATAAATTTTAAAAGTGATGTGACAGGTCCTTGGATTTTACGTGACGCTTGTTCAGGGTGACTCCGGATTACACTCAAAACTGTAACCATCGAATTGAATCGAAATTATCAATCACTATGGAGCTGAAGAACCACTGTTGGCTTGCACATGACGTCATTTCGAGAGAAAAGGGGAAGGAGGTCAAGGGCGGTGCCATCTTAAATTGTCGTCACTTCCAGTATGGGCGAAAACATAGTTTTGCCGTAGCCACGCCAATAAAAAAAAACATTTAGAATATAAGCGTAACCGTCACCTATTCTCGTTTCGCCTCCTCCCTCTATTTTTATTATTTACAGGTAGAAATGTTTCATTATTTTTTTCGTCGCCCCTAACGGATACGCCTATCAGGTGGCTACGGACGAGAGTACACGAAAGATGTCTATAGAGGCGCACGCACACAGACAGCCACACACGAACACATAGATACAGTCGCAGGGAGAGAGAGATTGGGCGATTGAGCGAAAGCCCCAATGTTTCCGATGGGCTCTCCGGTACGAACTGCGCATATGCTACCGCAGAAGACTCGCGCATGCGTAGTTCGTAACGGAGGGCCCATCGTACTCCATCCATCGGGTGTGCAAAATTGTTCCCCAAAACTCTCGAATAACGAAAAGCACGACCGAAACGTTAGCCGCGCGAAGTATGACGCAGTTGCAACTCGACGTACGTTTTATGACTTTCTCCGGGAACGCTGTAGCGGAGTACTGCCCGCGTATTAGTCTGGTGTCAATTTCTAAAACAAAAACAAAAAAAAACAGAAACGTATTGTTTTTCTTGTTTACTGGAAATGGCGTGATAGAACGATGTTTGTGCTTGTTTGGGACATTGACACGCTAGAACGGCGAACATCGACCGAGCACTACTCGTAGGCTTGTTAAAAACACCGTGATCTTTGTAACGCACGATGTGTTACGTGCAGTGTACACGTTCCAAAACCAAATTTATTGGATTACAATTACAATTCCTCTCGGTTAAAAAGTATCCAATTGGATTACTCGGAGGAAAAATAATCGATTGTTACTTTAAAAGTAAAGGTTGTTACTACCCACACATTCTTGTTTCGCCTAACCGCCACCGAATTACAAACTACGGGTCTTTTCAATCAACCGTCCTCCTGACGGACACTTTTGTTCGAGGATTGCGTGATAGGAAACTCGTAGAAGCGAAGAGCGCCATTGGCAAGGAAAGGGGGAAACATAGTACGAGTAATTTTAGTATTTCCAAAGGAAATCATATTACTCTTGCGATTATTGACTAATAAAAGTAATCAAATGATTATAAAATTAGAAAAAAAGTAATCGATTACCACTAATTTTATTACGAAGGTAATGACGAGTACTGTGATGTACAATTAGTCTGGTTTTGTGGGCGGCTCCTAGCAGTTTTCCTGCCACGCGCTCCCCGTGGTATACCGTATCGGAAGAGCGTTTTAGACGATCGGACACGAACGCTGCATCGGCATTCCGTTGGAACTCCTGCCCCCGCTCGTTGTAAACGAGTCCCTTTCGAACGCTGACGCGGCACTTGTCTCTCCAGTCTTTGCCCCGTGCATAGCCTCCAATAAATGACGTAAAAACAAATTGTTTCTTTATTTTGGTAAAGGAGGAAGACCAGCGAAGCTGTACTATGGTGGGAATGAAGTGATGGCCGGCCGCAAGTCGGCAAGCCAGAGTGGAAAGGCCTGGAGAGGTTGCCGCTGTCTATGAGCAACGGCGGCAACCGGACAACTGGCAAGCCGGTTGTCTGGTTGCCGCCGTCGCTCATAGATGGTGGTAGCTGTCCAGAGTTCTGTGTCATCAGGTCATTTGAGGACGGACACGATCCTTATAAAAACTGACCCTTAACAACTCCGCTGTAAAAAAAAAAAGAAAAGAGTATTGTTACGAATGTGTTGTAGGAGGTCGCAAGAGAAAGCACATGATACGGAGGACGAGATACGAAATGACGTGACTGGTATCTAGGGTTACGTGTTTTCGGATAAATCCGAGAAACTCTGAAGAATACTCGCCGATATATATTTCGTCAATTCTAATTTTTCCGATAAACTCCGCCTTTTGGAATCGCGTTATAAAACAAAACAGTACTCTAGAAATAAGTTTTTTCGATTAGTTTTTTTTTTATGTTGAGTTATTTCGAATATCAGATCATTTACGAAAGGGCACGTGTACTTCTTCTGATCTAAGGTCCTTTGTTTTCAGGTTTTATAGTTTTAAAGAATCGGATGTGAAAACCGAGCGCTTAATCGGGAAAAAATAGATTTTTTTTAAAAACCTTTTTTTTATTTTATGTTGTTTTCATAAAAAATATAAATATAATAAACATTTTTTTTTTACAATCCAGTAATATAAAGTACACATTATAACACTGGAACACTGGTACAAGAGCTTACTTGGAATTTTCGATTCCTAATTTTCGTTGCGTGCATAATCATCTGCATGCGCAGCATCTCTGTCTCCATCCTATAGTCCTGTCCGCCCTTTGGACATAATCTGAACTGAGAGAACATTGTCTCAACGTTACAGCTCACGCGTACATTTTCAGTGCACAACAATATCGCTTCAGTTCGACAGGAACAAAATATCTGCTGTTCCTTTCGAAACAAAGTATCGAGAGTAGTTTGTCATTCTTTCACTTTTCTTTCTGTGTGCTGCTTGAAACGGAAATAAAAGAAGGGCAAAGGATACTTCACAGTACACGTAAAAGCGACATTTTGGGGCTCGATCTATATGTCAGTGCAGTTTGCTGAAGCCAAGATAATTATTAATTTGGGTGCGTTTTCGAGGTCCGGAGCTTGCGCATTTGTTCCTCTACCAACTCTTTGCTTCCCAGACAAAAATATTTCGGGGCAGAGTAATTTGAAAAATGGTGAGATTTGATCTCCGAATTGGGCGGGCAAATCGGGTTTAACCCGATTTTCAAGAAACATGTTCGGGGTGTAAATATCGGGTCTTTACCCGAAAACAAAGAACCATATGCTGGGACATTACGGCACAAGAACTTGATTGATCTGAACGAACCTTGAGGAGATAATCCTCAAGGTTCGTTCAGATCAATATGACTTTCTACTTCTGGGTTCTACGTTCTAAAGCGACTGTTCGGGTTTCGAATTTTAGCCTACTATTTTTGCTTCTTGGGGGGGGGGGGGGGTGGAGGTGGAGGTGGAGGTGGAGGGTGGAGGGGAGGTGAGGTGAGGTGAGTGATTGAGGTGGTGAGGTGAGGAAGGGAAGGGAGGGAGGAGGAAGGAAGAAGAAGAAGAAGAGGAGTTGTGTTTCTGTAACAGTGAGAGCTATGAACCCTCTTTTTTTAAATATATATTACTCCTTCTGTCACCTCCCCGGTTCCGTGCAACCGCGGGATGGTATGAGAAGAAAATTAGTTTCCCAGAGACTACGTCCGCGAGCTTATCAGCAATCCTTAATGTATCAACGTTCATTAAAGCACCACTTGTTTGCAAGTTTTGTCGTTTGACAGTTAGTGTCACCATTGTCAAGGGCGTTAACGACAAATCCAGCTGAAGAAATGTTATTTGATTCTTGAGAGTTCACACAAATTTAACGCTAAATTTCGAGAAAAAAAAAAAAAGAAACAGGGCAGGGCGAAATTAAACGTCGAGTTACGGATAATTGACAATGTGATAAAAATAAGAACCGATAAGCTCCGAATTGTTGTCCAAAGAAATAATAATAAAACTCCGAAAAACACCTTCGAAATTTCACGAAAAATAAACTGCGATAGCACGGAACCGATGTCCAAACTACATGAACACGGACGGACGCGCAGCAACTTGCACGGCATATGCCGTGAATTTTGAATACACGGCAGATGTCGTGTCCTGCTTGGAATGACGTTCAAAAGAACGACGGGGTCACCCATCTTTGTGGCCATTCGTTACGTTGTGAGACGACCCAGAACCTTATAAAAGCACACTAAACGAAATATCATTCAAGGGGTGCACCTAACGTGCTGCACATCTTTTTAAAGACTTGCAAAGACAGACGTGTCGAGTTGTAGTTGCTTCAGCCTCTTTTTACGCAGCCTACTGATTGATTTGATGTGTCGTGTCGCTCGTGAGTCCAAAGGCGGCGTTATTGTCCGCGTTTTGTGGTGCTTTTAAGAATTGGCCGACCCCGACTGAAGGCTGGTTCAGACACTTGCGTTTGAGTGCGTTTGACTGCGTTGCGGCGAGAACCGAAAGCGAGTCACCGGCACATCTGTGCTTCGTATGACGCGTGGAATCCAATTCAAGGAATCTTCTTGGCACGCGATATAAGCAGCAATGATATCCTGGTGTCTCGCTGCCGCAACGCAGTCAAACGCAACTGTGTGAACTAGGTGTGAACCGGGCTTGACGCTTTTTAGATGCGGAGCATCTCTTGCTCGGGCCTATGTCCCGCGGCCTTGGCGTCGTAGTCCGCACTCGCACTACGCACGCGCAACCTCTCCTTCCCTCTCTCCAACAGCTGCGCGTTACTCTCTCCGCTCGCTCTCTCTACCAGCAGCGTGCACTGCGCACTGCGCGTGCGTTCGCTTCTCCTCACACCGCGCGCGCACGCGCAACTCCCCCTCCTCTAGTTTCCTCTCCTTCAAGTGTGAAAAAAAAAAAAATAAACGGCGAGCGTTCCAAGTTTCTCTGCCGCGAGCCGCGACGAAGGCTAGCGTAGGGGTAGGGTAGGGGATAACGCTAGGGCAGTCGGTGGCGCCATCTCTCGACGTCAGCACGCAACTGACTCTTTCCTCGGAAAAAACACGATGCTCCGCATCACCTCATGGTTCCCCTCGGGAAGATGGTGTAATTTTTTATACGATACGGTGTCACCTACGGCATGTGTGTGTGTGTGTGTGTGGGGGGGGGGGGGAGGGTGAGGTGAGGTGAGGGGAGGGGGAGGAGGGGGAGGAGGGAAGGGAGCGCGCATCTGAGCACGGCAGATTTCGTCGTGGATACCGGCAATAGCTAGCTGGTTTCACTTGCAAATATAATAGGGAAAGTGTATCCAATGTACGCACACTTCACCCCCGAGACCCCTATGTAAAAAATAGACAGTTTTGTGGGGACGTTTGTATGTCATTTCATTACCATAATCACGCGCCTCAAACACGACCTGTACGGTACCCAGAGATTCGTGACGTGCGCAACTGTATACCGCAGATGGAGACGAGCACCTGCCCGTCGTAATTCGCTTAAATGTTTGCCTGTCTCGTTATTTCGGGGAAGCTGATTACGGCGGAAGACTCGCTCTCTACGCGATGCATGGCCCGACAGGTCTGTGCGTTCCTCCGGTGAGCTTGTTCCGTCCGACCTTTTGCGACGTATGCATCGAGTCCGGCCATATGGTTGGCTCTTCGTGTTAGTTGGGGGGCAGGAAACGGGCGATGCGAAGGAAAAAGCAATACGACCGACTTCCGCGCTAGTTGTCCGGTTACGACATAGGCCTTTCTTTTTTTTTTTTTTTTAGCAGTTGGGTATCTTTTTTCGAGTACTGACAGAACGAAAACGGCAGGGAGGTTCTTGAGTTATCCTGCCTCCAGCGCGAGCTTCCTATCTTCGCTAAGGCTTCGGCACCTCGCGAACTTCGAGCGTGCACGCACAGCCGAAGCACGGTGGAAGGCAACGAGCCCGTGGCGACGTGCGCGACCAAAAGCGTCGCTGTGGTCGGCCTTTCAGGAGATTTGGCCAAAAGCTCGCTATGGCGTCACGAGTATGACTCGAGTTTTAATTCCTGCGTTTGCCTAAGCTTTTTTTTTTTTGTATGAAATTTAGTTTGTTTCGATGCCTTGCGACTTGTGTTTCGATCGATTGAACGCGCATTCCAGCCGAACGGTGACGTATAGCATGCTTGACCAATCTGCGGACCGCGCTGGCCCTCGGTGGGTGACGTGTAAAATTCAACACTGCGGCTTTCTATCTAGGTGGTGTTGACGTGGACCGTAGCCGTCGAATGCAGTGTAGCCGATAACGCGTGCTAGCTTTTTCTTCTTTACAACGTAGGACTTCGTGACGTTAGGGAATTTTAGCTATTGCGTATTCGGAGTCAAGCGGTGTGTGTTTTGCGTTAACGTTGCCTGTTCCACGCTGCGCATGCGCGTCGTCGGCATGCCCCAACCCAAGATCGCCGCTTGGTCTCCGCGCACGCGCGGTGTGGAACACGCAACGCTAACGCAGACGCACGGTGTTTGTTGCGTTCGCTCGTATACGCAATACTAAAGCACGGTATTTTCAACACAGTAACGGGTATCATAGTTACGTTACTCTTTGCATCTTCTTCCCAAAACATAAAAAAATAACACTTCATTTTTTTTAAGCGCCAAGTTGTGTGAATTTTGCACTCGTCCCCAGATACCTTCAAAGTTATTACTTAAAACAGTGGTTCTCAAATGGGGGCCCGCAGTCTTTGGGGTCCGTGAAGGCATTCTAGGGTCCGCAAGCACTTCCTCATCAGTCAAGCACCGGCAATAAAAGTTTTTTTTTTTGGGGAGGTTGGGGGTGGGGGCAAAAAACGTTTTAATTTTCGGGTGAGTTTATTGGTGCGTATGTCAATGAGAGAAGTCTATCTTACATTAGACCTTAGTTATTTCCAGTTATTAAGTCATTATCATAGTTAACCTATACATTTCCACACCTCACCTCACCACGAACGGGGTCCACCATCATCTCCGCCGAACCACTAGGGGTCCGCGAAACATCATTGGTTGAGAACCACTGACTTAAAATATCGCTCTTATGCATACCTGTAACGTCAAAACAGTAAAACATTTTAATTCGTAAATAAAAAGTATGTGCGTTAATTTTTATCGGGAACAGTAACGCGTTCCTTTTATTTTAATGTAACGTAGGTTGGTAACATGTCCCTTTTATTGACAAATATCGTGTATTTCTTTACTGTAAATCCGGGGTGACACTGTTCATGTATCATATGAGAAAGACAGTCTGCAAACACGAGTCACCGCAATATTCGTGGTTCGAATGCCTCGTGCCAAGCTTTCTCCTTGAACTCATTGCCACGCGGCATTCGAAGCGCGGATCTCGCAATGACTCGCGTTCGAATCTGCATGCAGACTGTCTTTTGTGTGATGTAGAGGCAGTGTGGTCGCGGCTTAACGCCTACAACACTGTACTGATGACGGAAAAAGCGGAACCTAAGGGAACGACGGGGTGAGGGGAGGTTGCAGAGCGGCGGTTGTCCGGACAGTGCGCGGGCGATAACCCGCGATCTTTGCCACCCAGGCGCTGACCCCCCACACCGACAGGACTGACGTTAGAACAATGCTGCAGAGGACGCGTATACCCACCGGAACGCGAAGAAGAAAAATAGTTATCTTCGTAGTTGATGGGTTTCCCCTTACAGCACGTCGTCGTGGCAGACTCGTCTAAACTTTGGCCCCCCCTTACGTTGTTGCGTTCGTCAGTTCCGTGTGGTGGTTCTTTCTCTTTTCGGGCACGATTGTTTTGCACCGACAGATACTGTGCTCCGTTCACCCCGCTGACAGCGCAGTGGGAGCTAGGCGCATCGTGGGACCGATCTCTCTCTCCAACCTTTAGTCACGTGACACCTCTCTCCTCTCTCTCTCTCTCTCTCTCTGTCTCTGCGCCTGCGTATCGGGAGCGTGATCACGTGTCGAAAGCAGGCGCTTGACTGGGCCAAGAGCACGTAGCTTCTACCGCACTGTCAGCTCAGGAGTGAACTGCGTACACTTGCCGGAGTGTTCTCCCTCGAAGAGAAAGCAGAAAAAAAGAGCAAAAAGAAGTGCTGCGTGGAACGAGGACTTTTAAGATAACGCGAGAAAGCTATTTCCGCAATTTTGCATCTTTTGTTCGCCATAACGCGCTTGTTGTACTCGGGGATATGGAGATACATCGACGAGCGCCGTTGTTTGTTTTCGATGGAGCACAACTTCTTCTGGCTCTCCGTGCTTGTTTGTGGCGGCTGCGGCTTATCAGCTAGCTTCGCCTCGGCGTCGCAGGCAGGCAGGTTGAGGACGTGGGAATAGGATCTTGCCTTTCTAGATAAAACGAGCGTTCCCTGAACCAAGCGACCAACGTGCCAGCCAGCCAGCCTTACCTGCCTGCCTGGCTCATTGCAACCCCCTCGGTGTATGTTTGTAGGGTTTAGATGTTTGTTTGCTACTCCAGACTTTCTCTTTCTTTTTATCTTTTTATGTGTTCTTTTACGACGGACGGTACGCGTCTTCGTCACGCAATTAAGCAACGAGACGCGGTAAAATCTCGGGCGGTTCGTTGTTTTGGTGTTTATTTCGTTCTTATTTTTTTTTTACATTTTTTCTTTTTTTTTTTACGCTGGGAATCAGCTCGTGAAGCCTTTACCCCCTCCGGTTCCGCATCGAAATGTAGAAATAGCTAGTGCTTTTTTTCTTTCTTTTTTGTGGGATTTGATTGGATATATGGTGATTTATACGATTCAGGTTTATCTGCCTCGCGGCGCTCGGTTCCCGATAGTTTTATCGCATACGGACACGCCAATACGCGGTCCATTCCCGACTATTTATTTGCATCGACGATCTTTCCGGTTTTGTCATACTGGCGCTACTAATTAGCGCGCCATTTGCATTCTGAGCTTTTGCGTGACTTTTATATCGAAGGTCTTTCTCGAGCCTCGGCCTGCCCCCTCCGTGACCTCTATAAATTAAAAAAAAGAAAAAAGACTTTTCCCTTTGATTTACCTATTTTTCTTTGTGTGTGTGTGTGTGTGTGTGCTGTGTGCGTTTTGTTGTTTTCGTTCGTAGCCGTTGAGAAGCGATTCCTAAGCGTATTCCAGTTGTGTATTCGTGCACCTTCCCGCAACGTATAGCACGCATAGGTATAAAGGCTGCGTGAATTCGACACCAATTTTAAAAGAAGCAACTACATCTGTTTTTCCTCGAACGTGTGTCTCGGGAGTTCTGTGCGAAGTTGCCACGAGGGCAATTGATCATCGATTCTTGGTGAGCGGAGGCCAAGTGGCGAAGGCCGCAGGGGGTTAGGGCGATACCACCTCGAAGACGAGGCCCATGCAGCCGCCAGCGCCTCTTTGAGCATCTCACGATAAGCACGGCGCCAGCACTTACCTGCCGCTTTGCGACGCGTACTCTCGTCAAGTTTCAGCAAGTTTGCCGCTTGAGGTGGGTCGGGGATTACCCTTAACGATGACGTCACGCGCAGGCCTTCTCTCGTAGGTGGTCTTGGTTAGACAATGGTCTATTCACCGTTGCTGTCAGAGTGGGGTAGCTTGCCCCCCGTCGAGACCGAATCCAGCGTGTAACTAGAAACCTGAGAAGGAGAAGGGGTAGGTTTTAAGTCGAGTTTGCGGTCGACCGGCTCACCTGCGCACTCGCTTTCCTCTCCTGTTAAACCCAGTCTCGTCTTTCGTGGCACATGGACTGCGCGGTTGTGTCAACTATACGCATTGCCGGACGCGGTGCGAACCAGATGCCTAAGTTTCGGAACGAACCGCAGGGATGTGATTGTTGCGCCATTGGTGCCGAACTGCACCAGAGTGCTCGCCCTCCTACATCCTGCTGCGTTTCACCAAAATGCGGGTAATTCGCGCCAACGTTGCGCCCAAAAGCTCATTTTATTTTATGAGTATACAGAAACGAATTGTTCGGTCGTCATACACACTGCCAGGTTGTTACGGCAAGCTTGCACGAATTTTCGACAGTTTTGCGTATCGCTCTGAATAACGTCTGATTTGATATAATCTTTGTATCGAACTCGACAGGGTATTGGGAAGTTTCGGGATATTTCTCATTGGTTTGTGGTCTGTTAGGGTGGCTTAATTAGCTCCGTTGAGTACGCTTCTCACCGCGCACTGGTGCAGTACAGAGAAGCTGATCGCGCGGAGTAAAATTCGCGATTTGGCGCATGTGACTTCGCCGCAGCGCAGCCTTGTGTTGAGGGGTGAAACATCCTTCCAGAGTGGGATGTTAGACGACCGCTCGTCGTGTAGTAAAAGAACATATGTATTAATAGTAATAAAAGTTGGTGAATGCTGATTGACAACATATACATACATGGCAGTCAAATTTTTACAGTAAAATTGCGGTTAGTTTATAGGATAGACTGCAACATTGTGGCAAGTTGGACGCAGCATTTGTCGCAGGTTGTAGCTGGGCTGCTACAACCATGTTTTTTTTTCTATTTTTTGTTAGTTAGCATTTTTCAATAGGCTCTCAGCTGTTCGTGAACGCAATGAATGAAGTCTAAATTGAAATGTAAATTTACTCAGCAGTGGAATGAAGTTCCGAAATACCACTAAAAAGTTTTGCTGTTTTTTTTTTTTTTTTACAGATAATTGATTTTTTACGTGCTTACTTGTCGCCACCATAAATGTCTATGTCTAAGATGTTACGTACATAACTAAATTCCATTTGAAATTTAATTATATGTTTCACAGTAGATGCTAACAAGTTGCTGCACAGAAATAAGGCACATTCAAAACACCGTCTTTCTTCTTTTTTTTTTTTTTTAGAGGTTGAAGTGTGAATTTTGAAATAGTATTCGCGGTGGAACGAAGAGTCTGCTTGGCCCTCCGGCAGTGTTTCTTGCTTTGCTGCTCCAAAAGGTGCTCCAAAATATTTCGTACCAATCACATCACCGTAGCCGTTCTCATACTAAAGTTATAAGTGACTTTCTGGAAGGTTAGATGGGAAAATGGCAGCCGACGGAGCTCTCGAATACATGGAGCTGAATGACGCTAGTTATCAAAAACGAGCAAAAAAAATATTCACAAATTACACACTTTTTTGCTGAGTAATCAACTGGTCATTTGCGACATTCTTGCTGTTCCTCTCTACGAGGTACGACTCTGGAAAGTGACCCGAGTTAGCATAGTGTTCGAACGTTTGCATGAGACGTCCTTGCCAACCGAGGACTGCAATATTCCAATCCCCTTCCTTTCACTCTCTCTCTGTCACACACACACACACACACACACACACGCACGCACGCACGCACACACGCACGCACGCACGCACGCACGTACTTTTACACACAGCAACTGTTTTACCAGCCGAATTCTATGCGAGAACCGTCATGGAGGACCGTCAACAAGAACTATGACGTCACGTCATCACTAATGTTTTGACGTCACGTGATACAGTGAGCGCGCATGACGTCACACTGTCACGTGACGTCTCTCTCACGCGACGTCATGACGTCCCGTGACGTGGTGCTGTCATGTGACACAGTGACGTCACATGACATGAGGTCCCAGTAATGTGACCTCGTGACGTCACGTGCACATAGCATGTGCCCGGCTCATTCATAACACATTCTGTGTTTCGCGGTCTTTGTCAGCATAATCTAGCTGTAGTTTTTTGTTTCACAGTGAAAGCGTGCGTTGACTGAATTTTGAGCGAAGAAACGCCCGAGCGGTAGTTGACTGCCGGAAAAGATGTCGGTTTTGAGTTTCGGATGACCCATTGTCTGACTGCTCCTGCTTCCTCGCTTCTATTATGATTACTCGAGATTTTCTTTCGCCTTGATTGTTCTCCTGGAGGGGGGGCAGATGACCGATGTTTCTTTGGGTAGGGCGGCCTGAACTTGCGTATTCCGCCCGTGTTTCGTAACAGAGTTAAACGCGTTTCGTCTTTTCTTTCTTGTGTGTGTGTGCGCTTTGCCTGAAAAGTTTGTTTGGTTTCTTGGCAGACGCGTCCTTTCGGGTGGAACCCTCGGCATGCCAACGAGGCGCGGTGTGTCAGACTCGGTCGGGAAAGTCGGCCAGCCTTGCGAACGTGGGGAGCGCCGACCTCGTCGCAACGAATACCTTCACCGAGTAACCAAACACTTTTGGTTACTCGGTGGAAAAAGAAGGGAATAGTGTGTGTGTGTGTGTGTGCGCGCGCGCGTGTGTGTGCGTGCGTGCGTGCGTGTGTGTGTGTGTGTGTGTGTGTGTGTGTGTGTGTGCGTGCGTGCGTGCGTGTGTGTGTGTGTGTGTGTGTGTGTGTTTATAAAATTCAAAAGCGCTAACAAAGACGAGACAAAAGCAGGAAGGCGAACAGGACGACGCTTACTCTCAACTGAACATTTATTTAAAACAGCTAAAGCAAACAACCTCTTACAAAAATACACTGAATCACTCAGTGGCGTCACACATCACCACGAGCTGCTGATTCAGAGAGGGGACTTATTTTTTATCTAAAAAACGACATACACTTTTTTTTTTATGAAGAAATGTTTAGTTTTTGTTGAAATGGCAGTTATTAGGTCAACAAAATATATCTGGGCAATCTTCCGCCCGTGAAGTCAGATCTGTGTGCAGAAAACGTAAAACCCCCCAGATTTTACTTTGAAAGCCGAAAAACACCGATTAACATCCGTTGGTGCCAAAAATACTGAAATCCGTTTAAATCTGGAAACGCCGATTAATGGACATGTTTGCTTCAACTAAGACTGTTTGCTTGTTTTATTTTTACTTTTTTGTTTTAACTTTTAATTTTTTGCATGATTTTTTTCCATCAATAATTAATGTGTTTTTTTGCGTCTGTTTGAAACAGCTAGTTGACCGAAATATGCTGATATTTAAAAAAAGAGCACTCGAAAAACATCTGCCGATCTTCCTCATAAACACCAGGAAATCTACGGCCTAATAATACGAACACGTAACGAGCGTAAAAAGATTCCATCTCATGTTCTATGCACCTCAGCTTTATCACGAAGATCAAACACCTTTAACGAAATAGTAGTGAGTGTGCAGGCCAGCTGGTGATAATTAATCATAGTGTAACACCTGAGAGTTGAGACGTTCTACTGTTGTCTTTTTCTTCGACTTAAACGTTTCTTCATTTTTCCGTACCACACTATCAGGTGTTATATGATAATCAAACACCTGTTCTATTTTTTCTTTTTTTTTTTACAAATAGTTTTTTTGACGTTTAGCTTGAGCGTAGAATATTCTTTGTCGCACTTTTATCCTACGAGTGCGCGAACCTCCCGAAGTTCGGGCTCGAAAGGTTCGAAATTTGCGAACGTCGCTAAGGTTCGAAAGGGTCGAGTTCGCTAAGGGTCGAGTTCGAAGATATCGAATTTTTTTACAGAGTTAGAAAAATTGAATATTTCGAATTTGTTTATGTACAAGGTCGAAAAGTTCGAAAGTTTCGATTTTAATTTCCAAGTATGAATTTCACGGATGGAAATCAAATTCAGCAGTTTCAAACTAAGTTTTCATAAATTCATCTAAGCAAATCGCGAACTGTGCTACAATTTTTACTAAAGACGTTGTCCATTTCTCTTGTGAATATACTCCTTCATAATTGGTGAATTACCCGAGACTATTATGAACTAACACCAGCTCACATACGCCCCCGCGTTTTGTTCGTTAATACTCCTTCCTTCTGTGCTGATGAACGGACGGTACTACCTGCATTAGCTCGTTATTTGTCGTAACTTATGAAACAAGCGTTGACCTGGTTGAACAGTTCATCGTAAAGGCGGGCAGGTTAACGTACTTTTCCTACTTATTTATTTGCAAACTAGTAGCAATCCGATCAAACGTCGCCTAAATGTAATGCTGGCATAATACATCTGGCAGGACAACGCATTCACATAGAGGCATCCAGGCTTCCCGAAAATGTTTAGTTGCGCTGGTCGTTAATTTTCGGCAGGATGACCGGTGGGATGCAGAAAACACTAAACCACAGGCACAGCACTCGACACAGGTCAGGGTTGAGGAGAATGCAGCCAGACTAAATTAGGGGACCACCTGGCCATAGCCTCCTCTATACTCCCAAAGCCTGTCAGGATAGAAGAGGCTATGACCCGGCCTAATACAGCTGATCAGGTCACGACTGGTTGTTATCCGGCTAACCATTATGCCGCTGCCCGAAACGTTTCTTCTTCGACGAATGGAGATATTGGCCGCTCTAGAAGGCAGTCGGTTACTAATGATAATGAAATAAGCGCCGATTCAGCGTTCGCTGTAGCGCATTGGCGTCGCTCTCCGCGCACGCCTTTCCTTGTCGCGAGGAAATCGAGGGACTTGCGTTCAAGAACAACTAATGCTACGAAGGACGCTCCCAGCGAAGCGCCCCGGTTGAATTTCAAGCCTGCAGGTCGGGGATATGGTGGCCTACAGGTCATCTGGGGGCAACCTACGGAGTTGTGCGCGCGAGAGGCTCTGTGCGGAAGTCGAAAGAGAAAGGTGTGAGGTACGAGGCCACCCCAAAGCGATCATTCAGCGCTGTACAAGCGTGTCGTTTGTAGCACGATCAGCTAACGGCCTTTAGTCTTTAGTCTTTATTTTTTGGCTCTGGAGAGCCGCGGCACCGCGGAAAGGCAGCAGCCCGTACCATGGAGGCCCGCGGTGCCGCGTCTAGCGAACATGATAATGTGATGAGTATTATACATGCAAGATGACGACGATGATGACGGAAAGACTCTGAGTGTAATTTCAACTCCACTTCACACATAAAATCTAAATAACACCTTGTGTTATTTAGATTTGTTGCCTCGAACCTATAAGGGTGAACTTGGTTCGAACTTTGTCGAACTTGTGTTGAGAAGGTCGAAGTTCGTCGAACTTTTGAACACAGCTGGTTCGAAAGTTCGAAAATCGTCGAATTTATTAGCGTAGTAAGTTCGTAAATGTCGAATTTCGTAGCTCGAAAAATCGGAAGTTCGAAAACAATCGAATTTCTCAGCGCCAAAAATCGAAGTTCTGTCGAACTTTTTATGTAATAAACGTTTCGAAACTTTGCGAACCTTTCGAACCCCGTGGTTTGATCTTCAAGCCTTAGGTTCGCACAAAGCTCATCTCTATAGTAACAATCATGTTACAACAACCGTCCATTTGCGCAGCGCCCTGCTTGCTTCCCTTTGTCAGAATGTTCTTGAACGTACTTCATGTTCGACTGCAACACGAAAACAAAGCAAGAAAAATACACCCTCTCCACCTTCTCTTAATAATCGCCCCGGCGGCAGGTCATCGATTGTGCCCGGCAAAGTTTAATCGTAACAATAACGCCGATTGCAACAAGCAACAGCATAAAAACGAATGCGAACGAAACAAGAAAAATGTAGCAGTGTTGCGCAACTTTCTAGGACAGCAGGCAGCAGTCGAACCAACCGTCCGACAACGCGATAAGGGGGGTGAGGAGCGCCAGACCGACTGACGAGTCCTCGGACGAACTGCGCTGTGCTGCAACGACGATCAGTGAAAGCGGCCAGGCAGCAGCAAGCAAGCAGCCTCTTGCTACTTCAGATTGGAAACAGGAGAAACCAGTCGCTTTTCACTGGTCGAGAGATTTAGGTCACGCGTTTCCTCTCTTCTCTACCGTCCCCTTCTTTGTTTTTGGCTGCTGCAGTGCAGTGTTTGCCACACTTTGGCTTTCTCTTGACCCTCTTTAGTTTCTTGTTTCTTTTCTTATTTATTTTTTACCCTAGCTTTGGGTGTACTGATGGGAACTGGCGTCGAGGGGGAGGGGGGGGGCGCTTTTGATCTCGTCCTGCCACCCTAGCCTGCTCCTCAAAAAAAAAAAAAAAAAACATTTTTCTTCTTCTTTTTTTGGGCACCCGGTTGTTGCATTTGGATCGGATGATGATGGTCGGTCGGCCTTGTCTGCCTCGCCGGTTCCTGTTTATATGTTGTTGGCCTCGGGCCTCCGAGGTGTTTCGTTGGTGGGACAGGTTCCCGCTTTATTATCGTTATTATATCCCGGGCTCTCTGGATTGGCTAGGGATGGATTTACAAGCCGCTGTGGAAAACGACGCGGTGGAGGGGAAGTGGACGGACGCGCCGAGAAATTGGAGAAAGGAAGAGCGAAGATGAGGAGGAGGATTCGTGATCCTCTTCCTGGTTTTTGGTTATTTGGATGTTCTCGCGTCGGCAGACGGTGGCTTATTACAGACATGAATGGCCAGGAAACTTGTCCCTTTTCGTTTGTTTTGGCGTGTTGGAGATTGTGCGTGCGTTTGGCGAAAGGCGAGGAGACGGAAATGTTCGTAACAGGAGCCAGCATGCCTGCTACTCGCTTTTAGGCTTCTGTCATTCTAGCTGTGTCATACTGCTTTTGCTCATTTATTAATGCTTGGTTTGTTTTGGTGTCAACTGGGGGCTGCATGTGTCAGCTTAAAGGGCCACTGAAAAGAACTGTGTATTTTTTAACAGTCTGGTTGGGACACGCGTGTCAAAAAATTAATTTTACGCGAAAACAAAATTTTTTAGAGCAATGTTGACGACGCAAGATTTATCTTAAATTCTGCGCGGCAAAGTTCATGACGTCACGGAATGGTCATACACTCTTTCCACCTCAACAAAATTATGTTCATACAGTCCCTCCACCTCAGCGTGATGGCCAAGCCGATCCACCTCTCCTCCACGCGCCCGAAATGCAAGTAAAAAAAAAAAAGTGACTACCAACTAAAAAAATTTTGACACACGTGTCCCAATTAATTGTTAAAAAAAAACATTTTTTTGTTTCTTTTTAGTGGTCCTTTAGGGGCACTACCCCAAGAAAAATATCTGCCAGAAAGGTTGATTTTGTAAAATGTCATATTTACATCTGCTAACATCTAAAGAGTATTCCCAGAAAGTTTCAATTGTTTACACTGCATAGTTATTTTTATATAAATTATTTTTGGTCCACCTATACTGAAGAAAAAGCAGAGGTTCGAGCACTTTGAACGCGTTTTTCTCTGGTCCTCTTTTTGGCCTAGATTTCACTTAAAAATCTATTGTTTTAGTAAGGAACTATTGAGAGGTTTAATTTTTGCGGCTTATATATCGAATATTTATGGAGCCGGTTACTATGAACTTAGATTTTGCATTTTCATGTTTCTTTATTATAAAAAAAAATTAATGTGTAAAACAAAAATTTAATAATTTTTTTTTACTGGAAATTGCATATTTTTTTAAATTTTTTTTTCATGGTAACCGGCAACAGGCATTTCAGTATGCATTCCACCAGAAATATATGTGATTATCAACACCATTTCTCAACGATAGATTTATTGAGCTTTACTTCATTCTGGGGGTATAGTACCTCATAAAATTGGTTTACAGGGCTGAAATTTTGCATGCCTTCCTTTTATATGGCTACAAACACCACCTGCAAATATCAAGCCGATTGAGCGGGCGGTTCAAAAGTTGACATTCCCCGGTAGTGTCCCCCTTAATAAATCCTGACATAGGAAATCATCTGACAACTCAGGATCATAAGGAATCTAATTATGTCAGTGCTTGGTAAGCGTGTCTGATATAAGATTTTATTGTATATACGATGAAACCTATTTATTTTTTTTTCATTCTCTTCATTAAGAAATACAGAACAATTCCTTACTTGTCCGTCATCATCCCGAAATAAATGTGAAAATTCTCAAACACTGGACAGGCAGCATACTGGTTGTTCAGTTGTTGGAGATGAGGCCTTGCACGACACCTGCACTCATTATTCCTAAATAAACACGTGGCTTTATATGGCACCTGAAACCCTTGTCCTACGGCATTCCATAGTGGAACAGCGAAATACCTTTTGACTGTCAACGCAGTTGGTAGCACATCCTGAACAGTGCTGCCATAGGGCATTTTCACATGACCTTCATCCACCTTTTTATTGTTAGATGTCAGTGTGATGAGACTTGCAAGCTTTCATGCACTATGCATATTAGGGTGTCATGTGAATCCATGGAATATTTGCCTTCGGCATACGCTAGGCGGCTCATAACAAAACAGTGGGCGAAATTCCATCAGTGTAAACACCCTATCTCATTTGCCTTGATCGCAGAGTGACCGTTTCTCGCCTTGTTTTTTGCAGACGATTTCAAGCCGGCTTCTGTAGATACCTCCAAGTCTGCCAACGTTGAAGTTGGGGAAAAGAACCAAATCACTGTGACAGTTCCTCATATCGAGGTGAGCCCCGACCCACTTTCCAGCCCCTCCAGAAAGACCCCTTCTCTCTCTCTTTCTCGAGTAGCAGTGTGTCAACGTGCTTTGACCCCCATAAAGCCTCACTCCCGTAACAAGTGGCCATAAAACTCTGCAACTTCCTGTTGTCGCTTCAGTAGTGCGGCAATCTTTCTCCTCCCTGCAGTGGTTCTCGTCCGACCAGTGCAGTCGGGGACGAATGTCTTGCATAATAGCAGCGCTCTATACGACTCGCATTGTGGCGGGGTCCGTTTCGGCTTACCAGGTGCATTTCTCTTTGGTGTAGTGCTGTCGCCGCCGTAGCTTTTTGTAACCAAAACATTGCTATGTCTTTCTTTTCTTTTGGGGGGGGGGGGCATTGCTATTTCTACTTGGGGACAAACCTAGTTTGTCTCTCTTTCATTCAAAGATAATGCGAGTGTAGTTATGAATGGTAGGAAAAACGTGAAAAGAAAGCTCCTGCCAGCTTCAGTGCAGCTGCCGGCATATTTCTCAGAAACTTAACTTTTTCAGGCTACCAATTTATGGTTCATCGCATAAATATCCTATATATTTCATGTTCTCTTTGTATAGCTCCATGCACTGTATGGGAATATATGCTATGTACCTCAATGTCACCTGCCCCATTGAGGCTTTCTGGAGTTCTCTTCTGCTCAGCATATCAGAGAAAGCATTGAGCTCAATCAAGCAACTCCGAAAGAGGACTTCTCTGTACGTGTTCTTGAGTTGCAGAGCACATTACACTTTGCTCTGACTTGATGTAACAGAACCAAGGCTACAGACGTACATGTGTCGCTCTAGGGTGTTCCCTAACCCTTCCAGCAGAGCCGCATTCCTACTCAAAGCCTCCACACCGTAGCCTTGACACTGCTTGCACTTTAAGGTGAAACAAACTACTTTAGTCTCGGAGCCTTGTCCTCGTAACTTTCTCAGAATTGCTAGCAGAGTATAAATCACTGGACGAGTCAAACTCGTCTTGAAGGGTCGAAGGGTTAAGGAACGTGTCGAGGTCGATTACGACCACTTGCTAGGCTTGCCGATTCGGATAGGCTTTCTGCATACACAGTCTAGCTGTATCATCAGCAACGGAACAGTGTTTCAGCGTCGTGCCAGTCCGAGTCCAGATAAACTAGATAACAGACTGCACCTTTGCATTTTTGTGTTTTCAGTTGCCTTCCAAGGTGTCATTCTGAGCTCGTTGAGGTTTTCAAGATCAAGGTTTTAAGCTCCGTGGAAACTTTCCATTGTTGACGTTTCAAGCTCTGCTGGAAGCTTTCCGTCGCTGCAAGCCAGGGGAATGTGTCATTATGTACAAGTACCATTGCCTTCTTTAAATTGTGCTATGAATAAGGCACACATTAAATTAAATATGCTTGGCTCATCAGATCAAGATGGGACAGTCTGATAAGCCCAATGTTTCTACGGCAATGTCGAGGACCAAAAACATTGACAGTTGTACGATACTAGTTTTGAGTAATGAGCGTGGAATATTAAAAAAGAATTGTATTGAATATTACCCACCCTCTTGTCTGCCTTACATAACAAGCAAAATTTTCCATATTATTAGTTGCAGATAGGCTTTCTGCATACACAGTCTAGCTCTCTGCATTCCAGTCGACTCATGTTTCGGAGTTAGGCACCGTTTTTAAGTTGCCTGCAATATGTACTTCTTTTTTTAAAATTTAGCATGTATATCTTGGGAGTCTCAAACAACATTCTGCTTTCATTTGATGTGGGCATGATGTTTGAATGCTGTAAACATTCCAGTAAGGACAGGGAAGAGAAACATTGAGTCGGGGTTACTTACAACTGCTTTTCTCTTCTGTTGACTTCAACAAATTTTGTCTGGCTCTTGAGATGTGTGAGCTGTCCTTCTGTGCATGCATCTACGTGGTAAAGAAATGTCTTCTAATTGTGCATTGGGTTGTTGTGCAGAATCCTCTCGCACAGGGTTCTGGCACTGCGCACACAGTGTTCAAGGGTTCGCAGCGGCCATACCAGAGGGAGTGCGTCCTTGTGGTGGACAACGTCACCGGCGAGATCACCCTTGAAAGGCTCAGCTGCAACATACAGCTCAAGAAGACGAGGTGACTTTTTGATTTTTTGTGCCATGTGGTTCAAAACGGAGTGCAGCTCGGTTGTTTTGACGCAGAGCTATGGCTTGTTTTGTCGAAGATGTGGGAGACTGCGAAGGTATATTATAGAAACTGTGGTATTTGTAGCTGCTAACAGAGGTACCGGTAGAGGAAAGAAAGTGTTCTCTGAACAGCGGCGGCGATCTCAGAGGAGACGTCAAACATAGTAGCGTGGTCCCCCCACATCTCCGCAACAATGTCGACGACGTTTAGGGCTACATTATGCGAGTTGGTTCGATAAATAACTCTGTTGGCGCTATTGATCGCTACCTTGACTCGCTCTCTCGGATATAGCGGAGAAAGAAGACACACTTACCAGAGTAAAGACAGAGTTTAAGAGCCTTTATTAAAACACTCTCCGATACGAACTATTATGTCCCCATCCAAAATGCCCCCCGCGCCGGCTAGGTTAAAAAAGGTTCTTACCTGCCAGACGGAGGGTTCCGGAGAAATAAGATCGGGGAAGCATCGGAGAAGTCGCCGATACACGTCCTATCTCTTTCCCGGTCACCGGACGAGTCTCTCTCCCGAAAGCGGGAAAAAAAGAGGCGAAACCTCCTCACCTGTCAGCAGTGATCCGCATCCGAGTGGGGGAACGGAAAGAGGTCCCCACGGGAAGGCGTAAAGGGAGGGCCCTCCAAGACCTTGCAGGGGACCTTGCGCTTCACAAACAGGTTTGAGCTCACGGCAAGGGAGGCCGAGCGTTCCGACCCGCGGCCGTTATCACAGCCGTCGGGGAAGGGAGACCACAGGAATCCCCACAAAACCTACCGTGTCAATTTAAAACTTGGCTTTTTAGTTGTCCAACAATGACATGTGTAACTATTCGTGCTAGGTTCATTTGATGGGAGGTGACCCCTTTGTCTATGATACAGGAGCGTTAAAAGGTCACTGACACCCCCCAAAATATTTTGTTTTAATTTTTTGATAGGTGATTTGTTATGGTGTCAGAACACTACCCAATCAATGTTTTGCTACAGTCTCACATGTATTTTTAATAAAGTAAAAAAATGCAACTGCTCGAAACCGAAACTGGACTAGGGAGGAATAAGAAATATAAAGGGGGAGAAAGATACCAAAAGTCACACGGCTGTGCAACTATTTTTTTTTTTCAATCAACGTATTTGCAGCTTTTTAGAAGCCGCAAAAAATGGGTATCATATTTTTTTATCCATTTCTAGTATTGAGTCTGTGCCTCCGATGACCCACGACTGTGATTGTCTTTCGTGGTTGTGTCTGAGCCATAGAAAATGGCACGTGACAACGGAGAAGAGAATGAGCGCGACTCAAACCGGCCAGCTCTCGATCGGCGGTTTTCAGGTGGAAAGAAAATGAATTCTGAGCCGAAAATTGTGTTCTGGGTAGTTGGGCTCTCATATGTCATGTACAAATAAAAACCCTAAAGAGCATAAATACCCTGTCAGTGTCCCTTTAAAGGGGGGTGCAACGATTTCCGGACTTCGGTCAAACACTTGTGGAAGTTGCCCTCTGGCACTTCTAAAGTAAAGAACAGAAAACCGATTTCGCCTGTGTGTCCTAGTTGTTGTGTAAAAGAAAGATAAGTATTGGCATTTCTGGCACCCCTGAACTCACTCCCAGTCTTCAGGGTCACACCTGGTCCCCCTCCTAGTGACGTAATTCGGGGTGCCGTGTAGGTTCCCGTGTGCTCTCTCGGAGGACGCTTCCTCTCGCTCTCTCTGCTGACATTAGCGGGCGTTATGCTGCAGCTTAGCGCCGAGCGAGGTCACGTAATCTTTTCGCCGTAGTTCCTTCGGCTGCCGCTTGCGGCTGCAGGTGGGGGAAAAAGCTCGACTTTTGCTTTGCGATTATGCAGCGGAATCGCGACATGTTTTAATGAAGGAGATGTTTTCTGTGTCCTCCGGGACATGATAAACAACGTAAAAATGACGAGATGCAAATTCTTTTAATCTTAAAATCGTTGCACCCCCCTTTAAGTTGGCTTACGCTACGCAGTCTCTTTGAAAAGAAATGTCACCATATCGCTTTTCTAGTGTTCTCAGTGTTCTCGGAAGGCCAGCATGTCATACAGCTTGTTCCTGCAGGAAACACATTCAGAATTTGAAGAGCCACAAAGGAACCAATGAGCAGCTTAGCTGCAAAGGGTTTGATGCATTATAATCATGTTTCAAGGGCAACTCCGCTTCATTTTTGTTTTTGAAAAACAATGCAGTCCTCTTCAGCGTCACCTTGGAAGACTGCATGTCAAATATTACGATCTAGATCTGTCTAAATGTTTCTTAAACGGTCCAGCAAACTTAGCAACTGGCCAAGTTGCCAAAATCGGCTGACTCTAGCCGGCGAATTCAGGTGCAACCAACAGCGCAGTCAAGGTTATGGCGTGGGCGTAGCCAGCATTGAGCTAAGTGACATCACCATTGCCCCTTTTTGTTTGTTTTTACTTCTACGGGCAAGCGTAACAGGTGACGTCAGTAACGTTTCCTCTCGGCGCTCATTGGTGTCCACGTGTTGTGCATAATGCACCTGCGCGGTGCTCTTCTTGGAGCCGTTCGGCTATCCCGTGTCTTTCGCGTCACAACCACCGTCATCGTCTCACCGTTTGTGATTATTGTCTCTCGGAGTTTCGTTCGCACCATGTGTGCAGACTGATGCCACAGTTGTGCAGACGTCGTCGGATGTCGTAGACACCAAAACGTAGTGAAGAGTGCGGTGCAGACGACACTTGTGCCTAGCTCACACCCACCCCAACGGTGGCCCGCCGGTCCTCCCCAATCCCACCCGCCGTTGCGTTGAGGATCGCGTGATATTTCATACCACGTGATAGCCACGATTTTGGCCGGGCAATGCTGCCAGAGGAGCCAAGTTTTGTCATTTCTGCTCATGTTTATGTGAGCTCAATATGTGTCCCATTTTGAGTAGTGCTTTTTAGTAGTGTGACATCACTCATTATCTTAAAATTTTCGGAATTGAGCGGAGTTACCCTTTAAGAAATGTTTTCCTTTCTTTTTCCTCAAGGTCCTTTTTTTCTATGTTTTTCTTTTTAATCTCTTTCTAACCTCTTTTTTTTTTTTTACTCTTTTGTGAACGACAGCGTGACCTCCAAGAGAAATGTAGGTGTGACAGCCTTGTCTGCCATTGTGCGACACGGCCTGTCCACTTACGGCTATGTCAAGTCTTCAATGTCATATTTGTCGCCCCACCCACCCATTTGTCACTTCCCGGGAAGAAAAGAAAGAGACAGACGTCAAACATTTCCTCTCGATGTCGAACCAGCTAGCGAATATTGCTAGGCTTGTGTGGCTTATCAGAGGCTTGTTTGGCGAGGTTCTTGCACAAACATATGAAGGCAGTTTAGTTCCAATATTTCCATCATGTCTAGAGCAATTGGGACCTAAATAACTTGCCTTCATTGAACTTTTGTCTCTAAAGATTCCTGTACAGCATTAAACCTGCTCTCTCTCTCTCTCTCTCTCTCTCTCTAGCCATCTCAAACATATAAAAGTATATTTTCTTTTTCTTTTTTTTTTCGAGAGAGAATAAATTAGTTTAGTTTAGGACCTTTTTGGAAAACAACTTCTGAAGTGTATTTTTACCTTTTTTTTTAGCTTTTTGTGGGCTGCTCATATTGGATTTGTGCCCATGCAGTAGGAGTCTATATACAATTTTAGTGTTTTCAAATCCATAGCCCAGCATGTGATCTCGACAGCCCAGCAAGCATGTGCATGTTCGTCACTTTGCATAGCGAGCAAATCAAGTGCCATACGCACAAATGCTAGAAAAGGTGCCGGTCAAAAGCCCTATTTTGGAAAGGCCTATATACCAGGGTGCATCTATGCAATTTTTTCGCTGTTTCATTTAAGGTGGAGCTTTTCCTGCATCTCCAGTCCATGGCAAACACTGTATGAACAAAAAAGAACATTATGATGAGAAATGGGATGGATTGAACTAGGCAATAGTAAGAGCTGGTGCCATAAGACTGACTGACAAACTAATAAGCAAACTTTAAAAGAAGTTCTGCAGAATAACTGAACTGAAAATTAGCATGTTAATAAGACCACAAATGAGAACATCCGAGTAGCAGTTTTGCTGTTATTCCACTCAGTGAGAAAGTGAAGCCAGGCATAACTGTTTTGGGAGCAGCAATATTGTGGGAGCTCCACGGTGCTAGTTTCACCAAGCTTCCGAAATTTGATCTCTCGAAAGTATAGCAGTTCATTCAAAATCCACGCATTTAGCCGATATGTTTCTGATGCCGAGCGTCCTCACGAGTACTTTTGCAGCTGCTTTCGTCGGACCCATGAATGTCAGTTCCAGATCGTTTTGACGTGGACTGCAGGAAAGAGCTCGCAGTTCCGGCACTAGACACCGCCCACTGCGGTGCGTGCGCTTAGATTATGTACGATGTATGGACGTACCCCCAGGGAAGTGGGCTCATGAGTAGTACCACCTAGAAGGCAAAGCCTGTGACACTCCCCCTTTAACGTTATCCCCATGGTAACTGACAAGACGAGAACGGCAGGGCCTCTTCAGAATACCTGGCCTCCACCACGCGTTCGTTGTTGGGCGTTGTGCCTTGGCTGTGCACGCACTCTCAAAGCTCACGAGCTGCCAAAGAGCTGTTGAAGTTAGGAAGCAGGAGGCAGGACAACTCAAAGTCCTCCCTGCCATTCTCAACCTGTTTGCAAAAATAGTAGAATCACACAGCACTGCCCAGCCAGCGTCCGCATCGCCACGAGCACATCTGGCAACTTCTTACTATGAGCGCAATGCTAGCACGCAACGAGCTGGCTCACGCTCATCTCCTGCACTGCTTGTCCACATTTGGTTCAAACGTGGCACGCCGCAATCTTTCTGAATAGGACGTGCGTAGCGCACCCCTGAGGTGTGTACTCGGAGGTGTTCGCTACGTACCATAATATCCCAAGAGATATCCCACCTTAAATTGAAAGCAAATCGGGTGAAAATAAGAAGTAAGCTAACTTTTGGTGTGCGACCAAAAAAGTTGGAAAAGATGCTGTTTTTAGATGTTGGGACCTGTGAAACTCGTAATTGCAGGAGAGGAGCGATGAACTAAAGACGACTGTCCTTTGCAGTCAGCAATGTTCGCTTATTTCCCACCGTGGCTAAGTAACACCATTTCTGCTGAAATCACCATTGGCTAGGGTCCTGCAATTACTATAAATGGGCTATCTTTCGGTGTTTATAAAGAAATAGCAAATCATGACAAAATTAGGGGGCGGGTTATCTTTTGAGGGTGGGGCATCTCTCAGGATTTTACGGTAGTCAGCACTTTGCCACATGTCCCGTCGTCCACTGCGACAAAACACCGTTCGCGGCCACTTGACGAGATGCACTCCTCGCCGAGTGGCCGTGCACCGTTTCTCGCGACCTCACTTTTGTAACTGACAGTGGCGTAACCGGGTATCTCGTGGACGCAGGGCGGAGGGCAGCAGCAAGTGCCAGCCCCGCCCCATCACCCCGATCGACAGCGGCAGCGGGGCTCGCGCAAGCACTCGCCGAGCCAGAAGCTGTCTCCGCCGCAGAGCAACGGCCAGCCCAAGCTGTCCTGGGTGACGAGCTCCCCGGGCCAGCAGCGGGGGGCATGCCCCGCATCTCGCCCAGCGGGCAGCAGCGCAGCCCCAGCCAGAGCAGCCCCTCCATGCCCACCCTGGTGACCCCCGGAGGGCTCCCGGGCACCCTCGGCTAGCAGGGACAGCATGCCCCTCCTCACCACCGAGACCCTCGGCGTGAACGGTATCTCCCCTCTTTATCCTCGTCCTCGGCCACCTACCCAGGCGAAAATCAGTCCACTTCAGCTGGATTACTGGAACTGGAAATGAGGCAGTCCAGCTGGATTCCAGCTGGGTCCAGTTGGATTCCAGCTGGTTCCAGCTGGAATCCAGCTGGACTGCCTCATTTCCAGTTCCATAATCTAGCTGGAAGTGGACTGATTTTCGCCTGGGTAATTCACATTTCGCTTGTCCGGTGTGGGGGGACGAATCAGGAAGCGAAACTGCGCAACCTGGAAAGAGTAAAAAAATATGAGAGTCAAAACAAGAAGGATTGACGGTCACAATAAAAACGTGAACGCCTTCCAGTTGCCTGGTGTGGGCAGAAACGGCGTTATTCCCCGATTCAATATGGCAGCGACCGCACGGGAAAGGGGAATAGACTCGAGCCACTGACAGGATAAGAAGGGCCGGGCTTTCCTTGAACCAGTCTCTGGCATGCGCTCATTGCCTTCCACCATGCTTTGACTCCACTCGCACACTCAAGGCGGGACGACCAAAGGTTCTCATTTTGTCAGTAACTATAGAGCCACTAAATATTTAGCATGTTTCACCAAAAGGACTGGCCATTATCATTACCGTTTCTAAGCAACAGTTTTCTTCGGGGGGTGTGATGTTTATTTGATGTACTTTTTTGTACCTCTTTGAAGGATTAATTTATAAGCTTGAAACTTTGCAAGGTTGCCTCTTTCACCAATGTTGAATGTGCCTTCTAAATATCCTGCAGATCCGACTAACAGTTAAAAGCAGTTATAAATTAGGAGAACTGAAGCGGTTTTGTATTTGAATAAAAACACTTAAATTGTCTTCGTTTGGCCTCTAAAATCACAAATATCAATATTATTTTTTTTAATTTGGTGCTCGGAGGTTGCAGAAAGTAGTTTTCAAAGTATTGCTGAAGCCCCTCCTTCCCAGAGCGTGACGTCATATCCAGAGTTTTCGGAATCTCGGCTCTCATGCATCTTCAGCGCCCATTAAAGCTATGCAGGCGCATTCTTGCTATTTTCAGAAAGGGGAGAGAAAAACATCACGACTGGTCGTCAGTGCGGGGAATATACCTGGCAAGCTTGCAATCGCATGCACTGCAGACACAAGCGACACGCGCTTGGCGACCGAAAGATCTTTTTATGACGTAACAACTAATCGGAGGTTTTTTGTGTTTTCTGGAGTTTTGTTAAATCTTCGGGGAAAACGAGCGTGACATTCAGATTCATGAGATAAAAAATACTCTAAAATTCACCTCTAACTCGTTTAATTTTTTTTACATTTTTTAAAGTTTTTTACCTTTTTTAAGCGTATCTTTTTTGGTGATTTTAGTAGAGACGTTTGCAGCATGACCCGTTCGCACCTGATCTTTCTGCCGGCGCATAGTCTCTCGTAGGTTAAGAATAGCGCGACAAGCTCCTCCCACAAAGTCCTCCACTCTTTACACTTTAGCGGAGGGAACGCTGGAGAGGAGGCGAGTTAGTAGAAGGGGCAACCACCAATTGTAGCGAGTGGAGAGCTTCGTGGACGGAGGTCTGCCCGCTCTTCCCAACTCGCCACGACGATTTTGGGCTAAGCTTGTGTACCTGTAGGTTTCGTGGATTGGCGTGGCAGTCACGCGATCACAAACCTACAGGTACACGCATCCAAACCAATCCACAGTACATTGGTCTGGCCATTATGCAGTGTTCACTCAACTGCCTGTGTAAAGGTGATTTGTATATCCCCTGGAGCATGTATTTTAAAAAATAGATCCAGTGCTGTCACGTATACACACTGGGAGCATACACCTGTTTAGGCAGTGCCCCAAACAGCAATTTCTTGCTTCAGCTGTGACAAACTGCAGTGACAGGATGTGCCCCTACGAGAGTCCATCAAAGACATTAAACATTTAAAAGCTTGCCTGTAGTAACTCGCCTTTGTGTGCAACTTGAGAGCCTCTTTGTTTTTGCTGCTGTGTAGTTTCTCTGCAATATTTGGGGTGAACCCAGTGCCCCGTACAGCTAACCAAACTCCTCGACATCTTGTCACAAAATAATGTATGCTAGGTCAGATATCTATTCGAGCTTCTGGAGTGGAGACATCAGAGGGCCAATATAAAAACAGAATTCAAGTTCATGTTTTGAAAGAAGCCAACTGTCATTGCTTTGCCGAGCTAAGGATGCTTCGCGTGTCTTTGATATTGGAGTTGTTTTGCATCACTTTTATAATTTTAATGCGATCTTAAACAGGCACTCTTGACTTCACTTAGATGTTCTCACAAGTGGTTTGGAAACATTTTCATGATTTGTAAGCCACGTTGCCCTGTAAGGGTACTATGACAGTGACACCACAGTTGTCAGAGAATGACAACTTTCCTGTTATAAAAGGGCGTCCATTGGGGCTACCTAGAAAACTCTAAAAAAAAGTTTAAATCGTGATGGCTCGCTTTTGTGACACAGTTGACGGTCTAGGTTTCTACATGTAACGTGACGTGAGGTTAGATACAATGTGACATTACGCATGATCTGACGGTACGCGTGATGTCTTTTTCTCCTCCAGATTCTCAGGAGGTCCCAGACGTGGGCGTGCTCTCCGACTCGAGTGAGTCGAGCAACTCAACTAGCAAAAGCTCGGTGAGCTCTGACTCGAGCGACTCCGAGCACGAGGACGTACCGCCCCAGACGACCTCTTCTTCCTCCCGGCCTCCCCACTCTTCCAGGGGTCAGCACTGTACGTACCGTGATCACTGCCCTCACTAGTCCAGACTAGTGATCTGCGGAATGCCACCTGTTAGCATGTTCATTCTCACCTAACTTTACGCAGATAGGATTGCTGGCCTTTGCTCTGTTTCATTCTATGTGCAAGCGTAGCAGAAGCTGCAAGAGCAAGCTCTGGGTTTTCGGCATCCCTGCCAAGCATGTGCGTTTGTGCAGTGCGAGCATCATTCGGAGCAACATGCTCAGAGTAACATGCTCATGCTTATAGCTTTGGCTTCGGTCGCACATGAAATTAAACAAACTGTAGAGACCCTTCTTACTCCTAACTTGAAATACAAAATCGTGTGTCTTACAAGAACGTACCAAAGCATAAAATAGTCAGAGTGCAGGTGAGCTAGTGTAAGTTGAACATGATGGCAAACCTGAGACTGGGGTAGGAAAAGGAAAAGGGAAAGGGAGACAGAAAAAGAACAGGCAACATCTCAAACACAGCTACAAAGTTTATTTCGTAAACGCCTTATATACCACGTCTCCAACGCCATCACTACAATCACCCGAAGCAGCAAAATCGCACGGCAAGAAGACACAATAAAACAAAAGGGTAAAAAAAAAGTGCACGCACTCACGCAATTTGTAACAAAACCGGGGTGTCAACCTTCTCTTATCTCCCCTAACCTCGGCTATGAAACATTTACAGAAACGAGTCACAGTTCAGCACAACCACCCTGCAAACGCAAGGAGTTCACAACTGAACACAAAGAAACGACCTTGCCCTCTGAGAACGAACCAAAAAAATACTAAAATTGCACTTTTTCGAACAAACCACACACTCCAAAGATACACACGTAGACACTGCTAACACTTCGGAACTGCCTACTCGGATCCGCGACGTTGTAACAACCTGCAGCGTTCCTTTAAAAAAAAAAAAAGAAACAAGTGCATGAAATTGTTTGCACTCGTTCCCAAACTGCAACGACGCCTGACTTATACAGTTACCATGACGTCTTTATACGAATCGTGTCTCTGAACTACACATTTCATATCATTACATTCTTTCTGAATTACTTCTGTTTCGGACCAGTTCCTTCGCTTCACTTGCATGGCATTCCTGAAGGTGCCTGGCTAACTCGGAGTTGGAAGCGTTGTTTCTCACATTCCATTTGTGTTCATTCAGTCTCTGAATTTATACGCCTCAACGTCTGACCTGACGTATTTAAAGCCGCACTTCAAAGGGATCGTCGTAAACCATAGATTTCTAACATGGAACCAACCTTTCGCAATGATCCTTTTAGGCATTCTTTCTGTCCCGATTCAAAAGACGTAAGTCTGCATAACCTGAAATCGGACGTGAACACTAGTCTTCACGCCAGACTTCTTCGCAAATGCTTTCATGTTATGAGAAATATTGTGAAAATATAGCAATAGCAGCTCGTTGGCTCCTCACACTTGGTTCATCCCGCTTAGTTCTTAGTTGAATAGAAAGTTGTCATTTCAAATAAGCTTTGATCATACTCCGCGCCCTCCAATCTTCCCCATTGCCTTTTTAACGCTTGACTCATGAAATGGGTAGAAGACCTTTTCAATGCATTACTAGTCATTGATTTTGCATCTCCCGCTTTAACAATCTTAGAGTGACAACTTTGTTTAGGAAGCACCAATTTAGCCATTTTCTTACCATATTCCCAACATAAACCATTTTCCACCTGAATGCGCAAGTCCAAACACTGCAACATGTCCTCCTCTGATTTTTCTACTGTCGAACTACAACTCCAGGGCCAGTCGACCTTATCAGCTTTTCAAGATACCCCGACTTCCCATCTTCAAATGTGCAGACAAAAATATCATCGACATATCTTCTGATGAAGCCCACGTCCGGTTTCAACTCAATCATCTTGTCAAACAACACACTATCTAAACTGTTCAGGTATGCCTCAGCTAACAACGGTGCGACCGACTAGCCTATGCAGTCACCTTCTTTCTGGATGTTTTTTTGATTATCGTAATTGAGGACTGTTGATTGAAAATGGAGACCCAACACGGAAAGGAAGCCTTCCTCTGACACGCCCTATTTTGATTGAAACTTTACAAAATTCAACTCTAACACCTCCCTCACTGCGCTCATCAACCTTTTCTTTTCTAGAAAATGATATAAATCCTTTATATCCATGGAGAACACAGAACTCTCTCCCATGGTTGCTTTCCAAGATCCGAATGAGTTCTTCTCTATTTTTCAACGAAAAGGACTTATCAAGACAGACCAGACCTAACCAATGCTGTAGAAACTTAGATACAACTATTTGCCATGTTCCATTTTCGGTTACACCCACTTTAAGGGGCATCTCCACTTTATGGTCCTTTAGACCGTAATGATATGAAACGTGTAGTTCAAGAAATGATTCGTAAAAGACATCCAGTAACTGTAAAAATAGGTGTCTAAGTATGTATCTTTGGACTGTGTGGCTTGTTCGAGAAAGCACAATTTTCGTATATTTTTGGTTCGTTCTCGAAGGGCAAGGTCGTTTTTTTGTGTTCATTTGTGAACCCCTTGCGTTCGCAGAGGGGGAGGTGGTTGTGCTGAACTGTGACCCTCCGTGTAAATGTTTCATAGTCGAGGTTAGGGGAGATAAGAGAAGGTGTACCCCTGGTTTTGTTAAAACCGTGTGTGTGTGTGCACTGTGTGTGTGTACACTTCTTTTTTTGTGTGTGTCCTCTTGTCATGGGCTTTTGTTGCTTCTGGTGATTGTAGTGACGGCTTTGGAGATGTGGTGTATAAGGCATGTACGAAATAAACTTTGCAGCTGAGTTTGAGACCTTGCCTGTTCTTTTTCCATCTTCCTTTTCCTGCCGCAGTCTCAAGTTTACCATCATGTTCTAGCGAAGCGTGTCAATTAACTGTCAAGGATAGCTAATTTCAGAAGACTAAAACTGTGGTAGCTTCAGATAATGGGTGCAAAGGCTTGGCATGCATCATCATGAAAGGCTTATTCTGACAGAATGGGTCTGCCCAAAAGAGCATTCATTGATGTTTCCCGGAGCCTTAAAATGAAGTGCGCATCGCAGAGTGCTCAAACTTTACCAGGTGGTAGAGTTTGCTGTGAAGGCACGTTGCAAATTGTTCATCTAGATTCGTTACCCGAATTAAATGTCAGCAGTTCTTTGAACATTTAGATGAAAGGTCACCATCCTCTATCAAGAGCAGACATGTGCCAGCTAAGTGACACCATAATTCATAGATGGCACATGTTGTTATTCCCTCTTGTGACAATGCGTGGCTGGCTATCACGTGGAGACACCCTTGTCTGGAACTCGAAGCCTAGTGCCATTGACAACAATGCACCGCAATGTCAAATGCTACCTGGCCTATGTCTGCTGTTGTTGAAAGGTGCTTCTGTGTGACTCTTGATCTTCTGAAGATCGCTGCCGACTTTGATTCAAGCAGCATATTGGGCTGGAACTTCTGCATCTTGCCTTTACCGATAGGTCTACCTTTAATCAATATCAAAACATCCTGCGATTCATGGTTCATTTATGTGTTGCAAGAAAACACTAAATATTTTTCTGGCAGACCCAATACGTTTGTCCAGTAAATATCAACACAACGTTTGTATTAAAAATGCTGTTGAATGCAAAAACCAAAAAGAAATCAAGAATGGAAGGCGAGATGTGACATTAACACTGTCCCACCGGCTTCACCGTTTGAGGAACCGCCCAGGTCTGACATACTGGTGCCGCCTACTGGATGCTTTGTGCATTTTCCGAGCCATTTAGCCCTTTCAGTACTGTAATATTTATTCATGTAACATCCTCAAAATCCTGAATTATTTTATTCATGCGAACCGTTCAGCCTAGTTTGTAGAGCACAACCATATAAAAAATACAATCAAAAGCACATCATAAAAGGACTAAAAATATGTTTAAAAATGCGAAAAGTGGGTTTTACTGCACATATGGTGGAAAAAGTGGGCTTCACTGCACATAGTCGCTTTATTTTATTTATGAATTTACAAAGCAATTCTGTCAACATCAGCACCTAGTGCCTCTGTTCACAAGACTACGGGCTTAGTCAGTCCCAGGACATCCCGTTCAAAAGTTTGCCTTTGTGTGATATGTGCGAAAACACGGTATCGCACACAGGGCGATACCACAGTCTGGACACCACATCCTTGTTTCCTTGCGAGCCTTTTTTGTCTTTGTGCAGACAACGCATCTTCTTGTTGGGCTCTCTTTCTTCTCAGTTGGGGGTAGGTAGTCTGGGAAGTGTTGCTCAGTCAGTTGCGAGAGAGTGTTGTCAGAGAGCTTCCCTTTCTTGGGTCGGCTCTGGTGGTCACAGTTCAGTTGGATGAGTCCCTCTACTAACTTGAGCCTGAACTCAAGATGTGTGGTAGTATTACCACTATTCTGGTAGAGAATGAACGCATTGTAGATGGTCATGTGTAACAGATGACGGAACACCTTTTTGTAGTATATTTTTTGTCCGTTTCTTGCACAGGGGTAATAGGAAAGATTTTGGTCGCTCTTGTCTACGCCAGCCATTGTGTTGTTGTAATCCATTACTATCTGCGGCTTGGACGCAACTTCCCTCTCTGGTTTGTTACATCCACCATTGCCGCAGAGTGCACTGTGCTGAGGAAGGTTACCACCTTCTTGTCCTTCCACTGAAGTGAGAGGGACTTGCCTTTTGGTAAGCTTCAGTTTGACCTTTCTCAAGTTGTCTTGTGGCGAAGTTCGGCATGCCCTTACGTCCAGGTCATGCTCTTCCGTAGATATCTGTCTTGTGCTTCAGAAGTGCTTCAACTAGTTCAGGTGAGTTGTAATAGTTATCCACGGTTGCACAGTAGCCCTTATCGAGAAGAGGACTCATCAGGGACAATACCACACGTGTACCCATGGCCACATCTGCGTCACCAACAACAGCACCTTTTCCAGTGTACATAAGCATGTTCCAGATGTAACTATTGGAGGACTCGCACAGTACGAAAAACTTGATGCCAAAACGGGCGCGTTTCAATGGCATGTACTGCTTCCAAGAGAGCCTGCCCTTGAAACGAAGAAGGCTCTCGTCAGCTGACACATCTCGCTCTGGTGTGTAGAGAGTTTGAAACATCTCGGTCAGTCTGGTGAGCACGGGCCACAGTTTTCTGAGCTTCCAATTCAGGTGCCCGTCGACTGGCGCCTCGTTGTCGGTGAAGTGTAGAAATTTCATTATCAGCATGAAGCGGTCGCGGCTCATCACGTCTCCGAATGCAGGCGTGTGGAGGACCTCTCTTGTTGATCAGTAAGATTTCACGTCTGGTTTCTTGATGACCCCTTGCAGAATGATGAGCGCGAAGAAGGTCATCAGTTCTCTTTTGTCGATCTGTCTCCACGTTTTGAGATGGGAAGCGTGGTGCGACTGAAGAAACTGGGTTGTGTAGCGGTTGGTCTCTGCGACGACCAGGTCGACCAGCTCTTGATCGAAGAACTGTGAAAAATATTCGACAACCCTGTTACGTTCTTCCAGTTGGCCCTTTCATCCTGGTGATCCCACAAAAGGAAAACGAGGTGGTGCACGAGGAATATTGGCCACGTCGATCTCCGTCCACACACGTGCGATGTTGAAATCATCATTAATCTCTGTGTCGCTCTTGTCCGAAGTCGAATAATCAATCAACGACTCACCAGAGTCAGATTCTAACTCATAGTCACTTTCACTTGAAGTTTCAGAAACTGTGCGCTGTTTCCTTTTTTTTCCTTGTTTCACAGCGCTTGGAGACACATTGTGTGGTCGCCTGGACGACGCCATTTTTAAAGTTCAGTGTAGCCAGCAGCCTCAGGGAAAAACGTCTAAATTTAGCTAATTTCGCTGGTTTTGACTTTTCCTGCCATCTGTCGGTCGTTCTAAGAAGCTTCGTGAAACAGACGAGCTGAATTCGTCCTCAAGATTGTTGTATTGATAATGCGGGCTCTGGACAAGCTGTACTCGTCTTCAGAATTATTCATGCGTAAATGGTGGACGAGCTCAGCTCGTCTTCCATACTGAAAGGGTTAACTCTAGTGTAATGAGTTCTTTGTATGATGTTAGCCCGAAGGAGGCGTGCTATACATTACAATAATCACGAGAAAGAAAATGTCGGGGGGGAGGGGGGGGGGCACTCTGGACGCATTCTAGTAATTCTATTCCTCTCGACGGACTTCTGCCCTACGGCATAGTGGCACCGTGTATGCTCCCAAAGATGTAGCACCACTCTTTGATGGACAAACTTTGCTGACAGATTAAGTGACAAAATTTTGGGGTGGTCAGCATTGATAATGGGGTTGCCCCCTTTGCAAAATGGTTCCAGAACGCATGCGCATTGTAATGGGCGAATGCAAAGAGACCAACGGAATGTCGAAAGAACAGTTGATGAAGAGGCCCATGTGCTTTCAGCAGCATCGTTACACGAGATAGAATGAATAATAGCACTTTGAAACAAGTTTGGCAGGGACTCAACAGAGGGTACGACAAGAGGGAGTGCGCAGGATTGGCTGGCGCTGGCCACGTGAACGGGAACTCCACGTGCCTTTACTGCGACCATGGCCACGTTGAGACCCAGCGCCGCTCACCTATTGTCTGCTCGAACGCCGCTGGTCGGATCATTTTTAATTAGAAGTTGGACTTCTGCACTGTTACCAAGTAATGGGAGTGTTCCAAAAGCACGCATATGAACCATGAAGAGTACTGATGTGGGTAATTGTCCAATAAGTAAGAAAAAATGCATTTTCCTCTTATTTTTTTTTGCATTTGGGAGTGAAGTTGGAACCTTGTTGACATTCGCCGTAAGAAATTGTTTGAGTTGGCGTTGCGGTGCTCCCTATGGGTAGATGTGCGCAACTCCAGAGGCGGCGGCTCCACCCAGCAGAAAAAATTTGAATGAGAAGCAGGGAGCTACCGCCTACTTAAAAGTGCAGCGAAATTTCTACTGCCCGGTGGTGGAAATCTGAATCGGAGGGACTGGGATTAAATGCACGCTGTAGGTGTCACGAATATATTGGCGCTAGGCCGATGTATATACAGAATTGTATACATTGGCACTGGCCTGAGGTTTTGGGTTCCTGACTACACGGGAGGCATGGTTTCAGTGCCATTTGGGGTTACCACTTCTGCCTGATCTACCCATCAAATGGCAAAATAATGGCAATATTCGTAATTTCGTGCATTGCAGTGACGGTAAACGGAACAAATGGCCAACAGCACTCCAACAATGCTTCCTTCTCAAGTATGCCGAGGTTTAGCCAATTGAGTGAGTACGGCCTTTTGCTTTGCATGAACCGCGCGTCTTTGATGTCTGTCGGCATTGTTTGGTTATTGTACGATCGAATTTAACTGGTGCCCAATGTTGGGGCACAGTCAATTGGATCTTTTAGTATTTTTCTCTGCACCAGTGCTGGTCTGTTCTAAACAGCAACTTAGTTGAAGTCCTATTGGTCTTCACCAATACAGGATGGCTTATAGGTGTAATATGAAAAGTAAATTAAACACTTCTTAGTTCTGCAAGTGTATATATTGCTGATTGAACGCTTTACGATGGAAACTTTTTACACCTCGCCAGACACACAAATTAACTATAAAATTAATGGCGGCGTATTCGCTACTAAATTTCTCAGAAGTGTGTTGAGCAGTAAAGTGAACGAAGCTTGAGTCGCCAAATGGTCCCACACTCTTATAACGTCAGTGTGAGAAAGTATGACTTGCTTGTGCAAAATTTATTCTCGCTATATTCTGTTGCAGCTTAACTTAGCAAACGACAAAAGCTATGGCCTCGGCGAACCAACCAGAGCATTGGAGCAAGTCAGATTGGCATGTACCATCAAAGGACATTCCACTTGTGCAGGGCCGCCATGTGCTTTGCTTCGTTGTCCTAATTGGCTCCGGGAGCCTTAGCTTTCACTGTTTGCTATGTTATCCCGAAACAGGGTAGGGGGTTCGTTCATGAAGTGGCATTCCACTCATGCTTGTATAAAGCCTTAAAGGGCACTAAGGTGGATTTTGAGATTGTCTTTTCATGGTGCTCAATCGAAACGTCCTTAGAAGCCCAAATCGGCGGCGACGCGTGGCCTTCAACCCTCCGGGAAAAACAGAAATGAAAACATCGTGAGACGCCCTTTTTTTAGATTTCAGAAAAGAATGGGTGTGTTGCGAAGTTTGGCTACACTTTTAGTAGGGAAGAAGGCCACGCACGACTGTAATTTGGGGTTTTCCGGGACATTTGGGTTGCGTAGGGCAAGTTTGTGCTGTAAAACGAAGATCTCACAAACTGCTTTAGTGCACCTTGGAGTTCCTGGCCACATTCTGAAAAGGTTGACTGGACATTGCAGGTGAGGACCTGCGTCTAAGTGAATCTGGCAGCGACAGCGACGACTGAAAGCCCACAGCCACAGCCACTGGAAAGCGTGCGACTCCGAGCGACACTATTACCCAAACCGTTGGCAAAAATCTCGCACCCGAACGGACGGGGCAAGGCCACTTTCCACACACGTTCCCGTTGACCGCACGTCGACATGCCCTGACGCTCCGCAAGAGAACTCGTCCCCGTTCCTTCATCGGCAGTGCTCGCAAGGCATCTTTTTTTGTGTCTTCCAAGTTTCCCCGCCGCTCTCGTTTGTTGTTGGAAGCTTCTCGAAGCTGCCTAGAACCGTTCTGTTTTCTGCGACCGTTTGCATTGTTCATAGATTCCCACTTTCCCCGTTGTTCCCGTGGAGGAAAGAAGTGCGCCTAGTCTAGCGCCACGCAGGCGCGAGCCCGTCTATGCCGGCCTCTTCTGCGGGAGCTCGAAGCCGGGGTTCGCTCCCTAAGCGTGCGTAAGTTGTTCTGGTAAGAGCAGGGGGCTGGCAAAGGAACCGAGGAAAAGATGTTTCTCAGGTGCTCTAGAGAAAGCCAACAAATGCATAAGTGTGCCTCGTTCGCGTGTTATCAAGAGAGGTCTTGTTTCTTTTTCAAGTTTTTTTTTTTATGTGGGCGAATTTACTTTATTTGTTTTGTGCTCCTTTTGGTCATCCGAGGCTGCAGTTCTCCTAGGGGAGGTTGCGTCTGTCGCTGGTCATGGCTCCTAAGACAGTCGTCTTTCATAGTGAGAAAGACCCAATGGGACAACGGATGCATTTGGCATAGCTTGCACAGATCAAATTATTCGTGCCTTGTCGTAAGCCTAATTCCCGATGCATCCTGTCTGGAGTGAGATAACCAAGGTCAGCAGGAGATAGTGGTAATGCTATCGATGGTTCTCAAATTCTTAAAGACGACCCAACATGTGATCTTTTCGGCATTATCATTCTCGTAATAGTATTTGCTTCTCGTACAAGACCGGAGTTCATAGAAATTATGCCCCGGGCTTTGTATATGCCTCAGTAAATAGGGTGGGGTAGCTTCCTTTTTATCTTTAGATCCGGGGCATTTTATAAGCCAAACAGAAAAAAGGAAAATGGAGAACAAACTAATTGTGAGGCTCTCTGTTTGCAAAGTAGCGTGGGATTTTTGGTGAGCCGTGCCAAATGTTTATTTTTAAAGTCAAAATTTGTACTATTGGCCTTTCTTGCAACGAGCCACAGATGTACCGATACCTTTGAGAATTTTTGCCTCAATTAATCTGTCAGTCTCTAACCGGAACTGCTATGTTACCCAAAAGCACATACGGTCTACCGGTACATTGCACGGTGGTGAAAACGAAGGCAAGTTTATGCTGCTTAATTTTATTTGTTTGTCTTCAAGTGTTCTGCTTACGAAGGAAACCAACAGTGCTGTAGTTTCATTCAGCCCTTTCATTCTCAGGCTAAACCTCCGTTTACCGCAAAGTCAGTACGACGGCTTGTCTATTCCGTTCCGTAAATTCGAATCTACGAAAACTTTCGTCTTGCACTTCCAAGGCCCGTGCCGTGAGCGAAACGTCCTTTGGTAACGCATAATCGCAAGCGTAGCTCCAAGTATGACACATCAGTGCAGCAAACGAGGCTACCAGTTTTTCTCTCGTGTTGTCTTTGTCTTCTTTAGCTTATTACCTTTGGGAGGAAAGGTTGATGATGCAGGGCTTGGTCAATACACGTTGCTCAATTTTCTTTGGAGTGTGGGGGCAAGGGGGGAGCGCCATGCAAAAGCAAAACTGGCGCCCGAGCAATGCGTCTCTGATGGCGTTTCCCCAAGGCTAGTCTTCCCGAGGCGAAGGCCTTTTCAGATACAGCACACACGATTCCACGCACTTTCCACATTCTTCCCCCCTTCCTCATCCCCCCCCCCGAATTCTAAGCGCACACGCCTTTTCACGCACTTTATCGGGTCCTCCCTTGAGTTTTTGGCGTCCGGGTCGGACCGGGAAACTGTTCTCGTGATACGTCGGACCGTCTAACTGCGCGTCTTGGGATTCGCGTTCGCAAGACATTTTCTCGCCGTCGGAGAGAAACGTGTTACGCTTGGGGACACCTGCGTTGGGCTCTCTACTTTGACGAATCGGAGAAGTTGCCGGTGATGTGGTTTTTGGCGACGCCGTTTGTAGCGCAGTCTCGCTGGGCCTTAGGAAAAGTCGCGTCAAATTTAACGGTGAACCCGTCGAAGCGAAGACCTTCCGGTGGTGTTCCCAGACGGGGCTTCTGAGTGTTCTCGCGCCGAATTTGAGCTCTACTCGCCGTGGCGTACGAAAAAGCTGCGCTTTTCTGCGTTGAAAGCGCGTCGCTCGACCCGACGCTGCCGCGCGAGACCCGTGGCGCGATTATAACATTTCCACAACGTTAAGCCGCCACCTCTTTCTAAGCCCTTGCCCATCGAAGCGTGCCAAACACAGGAAGGACTTTGGGGACGAACAAAGGGTGTCCTCCCGAGGCATCACCCCCGGCACGAGCGTGCACGGGTAAGTGAAGCGGTGTGCTGCGCCGTTTTCTCGGGGTAAATTGTTTGTAATTCGTGCTGTTACTCGGGTCTGCGACGGACGGCGTGCAATCCATGTCTGTTCGTCAAGTGTTGAGGTGAGAAGCAAGAGGATGCCGAACGTTTGGCTTGGTCTGCCGCGGAACGGCAGGGTTGTCTGCTCGGTTGAGGTTTCGTCGCTCTCTTCCCACCCCCGTGTTTCTCGTCTTTCGTTGAGCCAACTACGAGACCCGCAAAAGCCAACCGACATGCCTTATTGTCGCGGCGAAACATTGAATTTCGAAAAAAAATGTGCACCGAGAAGAAAAAGGAAAGAAATATGCTTCCAGCTCTGTCTGTACCTTAGGTGGGGCACGCACCGTACCTTAGCCGTTGCTGTCGTGTGAAACGTGCGCGTCGGCCGCTTCTCATACATTCCTGCACGGCAGTGTCCAGTCAGGCCCCGACAGCTTTGATTTTTTTTCCTCTTGCAGGTTTTTTGTGTCCCTCGTATTTTTCTTTTTTGTGAAGCTGTTGAAGGATTTTGTGTCCATGCATTACCAACTGTGATTTAACTTGCAGCAGCCCCGAGTCGCAAAAAACTCGGGGAACACGACGGTCGCGGGGCTTGCGGCTCTGCCGCGCCAGATGACTTACCGAATGCCTGGTTTGCAGTTTAGGACGTTGGCTTTTCAGTACTAGTCATGCGGTTCAAGATTGAAGAGGAGAGGGCGGTAGTTTACTTTTTTTGTGTGGAGAATAAACTCCCCTCCACCCGCTCTTCTTTTTTTTTTTTTTTTGCGATGTCGGTTTGGAGTTTTTCCGACGGTTTGGTGTGAACTGTGGACTACTCTGCCAATGAGGCTGTGACTGCTAGTGACTGTTGTGGTCTGCCAGACTGTTTTCTTGAACTATGAGCATTGCATTCCTTGTGCCAGTGTTGATGCAAATGCACATATGTTCCATGTACTTGATTATGTTGTCAGAGAAGCAGGGTGGTGATAACAATGATACTCTTACCTCTTATCCAAATTGCAATGTACTTGTTTGTAAAGGCAATTCTGCAGTGTTGAAAGATGTTTTTTTTTTTTCTATAGTCAAACGCACTGGAAGTAAACCTCAAGTGTCCCAAGCTTTGTATGTGACTCTGACCTATGCATTTGCCCTGGTTCTTAGAGTAGCTACAAAGTAGATAAGATGTTTTATTATTATTATTATTATTATTATTATTAAATATACAAGTTTAAACTGCTGTTTGCACATTTGTCCTGGTCTGGTGTAAGCTGGAGAGATCCTTTGAGTGAAAAACCAGAGTACCAGTAGAAGATTTTCTGCATTTAGGAACACAGCCATTATGACCCTGTTTTCAAACAGTGGGCGTCTGGCACAATTCCAAAATGCCACAGCAGGGCATGCAACTTGTTTGACAGAGCTCGTAATCCTTTCCCTGGGTTTTCTTTTTCTTTTTCAGTGATTACCCATAGCAAGTTGCTTATTGCTCAGGTGACAGAATTTCGACAACTGACACGCTAGCAGTATTTATTTATTTATTTATTTTATTTTCCTCAAAGGCCCCCGGAGGAGGGGTATTACATGAGGGTTGGGCATTACACAGCAAGGCAGCGAAAAATTCCAGAAACCTGTGGACAAAATACAAAATAATACAAAAAGAGCACATCTATTTACACAGCAAGACAGCAAAAAATTCCAGAAACCTGTGGACAAAATATAAAATAATACATTGGTGTAGTGATAATCGCATAAAAATAGTGTATCGAGCCTCCTCTACACATGCCTCTTTTGATATCTGGACGGATGGTGGCATGTGAATGCGAAAAGAAAAGAAAAGCTAGTTACTGACAGGACCAAGACAGCAGGGCGGAGTTTCAGTTGTCTCGCCGCCAGCGCAAGTTTGTTACCTCCGACGGCACTTGGGCATCTCGTGAGCTTTGAGCATGTGCACGCAGCCAAAGCACGGCGACAGACAACAAGCGCATGCTGGAGGCAGGGCCTTTGAAAGAGACGGCCTGCCGCCCTTACCTTGTCAGTGACTAGATATTTTGAAGTTTTATATTGAAAGCATGGAAAGTGTACTACACTCGGTTGCAACTTTTCAGCAGACACGGCTTTCTCGGTGCTCCAAGGAAAAGAAGTTCAGAGGTAAGGGAAAGAGGCAAACTTCAACCAGTAGCAGCACTGCTAGTGAAGCGGCGGGGTGATGGTGAAGCCTCGTTGCACCCTTTCACTGTCTCTCCCGTAGGTGGGGCTGCATCACATGGCAAGCGTGGTAGTTTTGCCAGTTTTACACAGACTATAAAGTGTGAGACGTTGAGGCAACAGGTGCACAAGGTCAATTGAGGTTGATCTGTGCACACTTCCATTCTTACATTAGAAAACGAGCAGAGGAGAAGGCAATTGACCGCTCTGTAGACAAAGTTCATATTGTTGCAACCGTCTCACGTTTCACTGGGCACGCTTTCTTCCAGTCTGATGGTGCTTTCGAGCAGTGCTGCAAAACGTCTTGTGCAGTGTTCTGAGGAATTCAGACCCGAGGCGGGGTGCATGGATGTCAGTGTTTTCAGAGTGTTGTGGAATTTCGGCCGTAATTGGGGAATATGGCAACACTTATTCTGCTGCACGTTGGAAGCGCAAAATGTGGGTGATCCTCCAGTTTAACTGGAATGGGTGATCCCTCCAGTAACTCTCCCATACTTCAGATTCTTCTTAGCCAGAAAACTGTAGTTTCGTCAAATATAACCACCACCACCATAAGAATATCTCCATAGAAGAAAACAATGATGAATGCAAGAGCAGAAGAGTAATATATTTGTGAACTTCAGGTAGAACTGCCAGCCATTTTTAGTTTTCGTATTATCTGTACACCAAAATGAGTTCAAATTACAACAAACGTTTTCTCGTCTTTGATAAAAAAATTAAAAAAGATTTATAATAATTAGTAAGTGATTTGTTGTATGGAAGTTTCGATAGCAGGATCTTAGTCTTTCCCAAAGGGCATTTGCTATCTCCTGTATAGACGGCAAATTTGGCCGGTGCGGTAGAATCTCTAGCCTGGAGTGATACACGGAAACAAGCCACTATGTTGCTCATTCAGATCAAAATGGACAATGATGTGAATTGAATCCAGAATTCCTGAATTCTGCAACGCGAGCTTTCTCTCCATGCACTCCGAATTGGGATATGCTGATAGCATTGACACACTCAACCAGTAGATCTTTTTTTTTTTTTCCTCCGACAGGTTAGCATAAAGCACAGCCGAGGAGAGCCTTCGTATGGTCAAACGCGACTACACATTTAATCCGAGTTCCAAAATCGACTCTGTTTACGAACAAGCTCGCATTGGCCCGCACCGGGTGGGGGCACTGTGCACGCACAGAAACCAGATTTGTGTGAAGGAGTGCACATGCACCATGCCGACAAACAGCGCCGCCGCAGCGAATGAATTACTTGAGTCATTTTTATTTAATTACTTTTAGCTTCGGTAATTGCACAAATTGAATTACAATTACTACTACTTTTCTCACGTCAGCTCGTGGGCCAGTGAAATTTCCAAAACTGCACCAAAGAGCCAACTGTAAACTCGCAACTAAGCAACTGTAAAAAAAAAAAAAATTGCAAAAAGTTGGTGATAATAATAATAACTATAGTTTATTTTCCAGTACACGTAATGGTGGAGCCAAGAAAAAAAGCTGCACTACGTGGCTTGACGAGTTCTCGGCCCCAGTACACTCTGCAGCAGCTTCGGCAAATCAATATTGAAACAAAATTATATATAATCGTAGTGAAAACTAAAAAACCTAGAAAATAGAAAAGTCACTGAGCACCATATTACACTCAGCGACAACTTTTCTTAACAATACAATGGAGAGAGAGACCATGCACAACTTTATTCAGCCCTCAAAATGGGAGGGGGAACGCGTGCCTGTACCCTCCACTGCATTGCCAAGAGAACTCAAAACATGTTTAAACTGAAAAAAGAAGAAACCACATTAATTTATGTGCAAAACCATGCATGACAGAGTACAATTCACGCAGAGTTTAGAAACGCACCTTCAGAACGCAATACATTTAGAAGTTTTGGAATTCGGTATGCTAACATTTCTTTTCCAGTGTTTAGCCAACACTAGATATGATATGTTGTTGGAAGCCAGACAATTCTACCAGGGACGAAGTGTTATAAAGAAATTCTGTCCTAAGTTTTGTGAATAGCCTATAGTTATAAAGATCGTGAGCACTGAGTATATTATAAGTTTTAAACAGGTTTTCCTTGTGCGAAAGATAAGGGCTGTTTGCAGTTACTCGCAATTAACATACTTTTACAGCGGAGCTGTTAAAGGCTAGTTTCTCCAGGATCGTGTCCCCCACAGAGAAATGAGGACACCGAACTCTGGACGCCTACCGCCATCTATGAGCGACGGCGGCAAGCCACGTATCTGGTTTCCGCCGTCGCTCATAGATGGCGGCAGCCTTTCCACTTTGACTTGCCGACTTGCGGCCGGCCATTACTTTCCATTGTACAGCTCCGCTGGTCTTCCTTCTTCACCGGAGTGGCAAGGCTGAAAGTTTTTTGAAGCAGCTGCACTTTCTCAAGATTGTTTGCAGTGGTAGTACCCGAAACAAACGAACCATAATTTAAATGGGAATAAAATAATGATTTGTATCATAATATTTAAGATATGTAGGAAGTATATACTGATGCCTACATATAATTCCCTTAGTTCTTGACAATTTTCTATTTAAATATTCGATATGGTTATCCCAGGGCATATTCTGGAGAAACGCTACTCCAAGTGTTTTGAAGTTAGCAGTTGATTCGAGATTTACCGAGTTTAAAGTAACGGTGTTTATTGGGGGAGAATTTTATGCTTAGATCGAAATAGTACACCTTTAGTTTTACTTGTATTTATTTTTAAAGCGTTCTTTTCTGTCCATACCGATATCTGGCCTAGTAATAACTTTTACTTTTGACACGAGCTCTTCAGGATCGTCCGCAGCATGCTGAAGTGTTGTATCATCATCATATAGTATCAATTTAGTTGTTTGGTCAATATTCTAAATGTAATTTACATATATGATAAAGAGAAAATGGCCTAAGATACTTCCTTGTCGTACTCAGAGACCATAGGTTTTATACTGGATGAAAAATTGCAGCACACTGACTGACGTGTATAGGATGCTTTTGGGCCTCCATTATATTTTGGAACTAATACATCATTCCTTTTTACTGCCGCTATAAAAACTCTAATAGCGTTTGTTTTCTTGCAAATCAATTAAATACATCGCAATCATTCTTTTTACTGCCGCTATAAAAACTCTAATAACGTTTGTTTTCTTGCAAATCAATTAAATACATCGCAATATTTTTCTTTTTCTTTATTTGCAAAGCTGAGGAATTTTTATATTTGGTCCTTATCACTTTTTTTTATACAGAAAGTCTACTGTCAACAGTGGCGTCATATGTGGGTGTAGGAAAGGCGTACCCAATTTCTTGAATGTCCCCGACGTTTCGAAGCCGGCTCGGCTCTTTGTTCACGGGTGACTATGTGGGCCCAAAGGTAGCAATCGGTCGTTGTTTTCTTCTTTCTCTTAGTATTGTTTTCTTCTGTTTTGTGTGTGTGGCGCATCGTAGTCCGTGTATATAGCCGCTTGTAAGCGTTCCGGTGGCAACGTCGGGCACATTGAAGAAATTGGTCAAGAGTCTACAAAGTGCCCTTTTTTATTACTTACCTAACTAGGCGGAGTTCCACAGAAAGGTTTACACTGTTTGGAAAGCTGAACGTGTTCTACTGTCGAGACCGATTATAACGAAGTCAACGGGAATGGGAAATCACTTCGCTATATCCGCTATTTCGTTATAACCGACTTCGGTTATAACGAAGTGCAATAGGGAATGGGAAATCGTGATTGCTTCGCTGTAGCCGCTATTTCGTTATAACCGACTGCGTTAGGGAATGGGAAATCGTGATCGCTTCGCTGTAGCCGCTATTTCGTTATAACCGACTTCGTTATGAACTCTGATGGTGAAAAGTGAATGCCGTGGAAGTTTACTACAGCACTCGCTCAGCAGCACGAAACGAAAATCCGTGACGTCAGGTCATTGGAAAGCCCGGGGAAATTTGAATGTTGGCTTTGGCAGCGCCTTCATTTGCCGTTTTCTTAATAGTAGTGTTGTGCGAATATTCGAATTTTCGAATAGTAGTTTTGAATAATTGGATATTCGCTTCGAGGTGAACTGCCATATTCGTATTTAAGACAGCAGTAGGTTAAGCCCCGTTGAGTGCGCTTCTTACCGAGCACCGGTGCACTGCGGAAAAGCAACACCTGCGGAGCTCGCTTCCGCGCACAGAGCTTCTCCGCGGTGTACCGGGACTCGGTATGAAGCGCACTCAACGGGGCGAAAACTCCGCGATCAAACCTTCGAGAAATGCAAATATTGCAGCTCCATGCTTAGGTGGAAAGCACACTTTCAGAACAAAATGATGCACTTGCACGCCTGTTGTTTCTTTTTTTTTTTTTTTAACGAACGGAATTTTTGTGAATGGTGATATCTTAATTGCCCTAAAATAGTCAAAATTAAACGGGCTATTATGCATAAGTATATGTTAGGCAGGGATGCCCTGATAATGTGCGTTAATCATTCGTAATTGTATGCCAAGTGCATCGTTTACTTGCCATCCCAATGTGAGCAGTGGACTTTATGAGACTACAGGCGATGAATGTAGTTAGAGTAAAATTAACTTGGCTTAGAAATGGACAAGTGAAAGCTTGGGAACACTTCACGAGTTCAGCTGTGTTTCGTATAACGCAGGAGTGAAAGATTTAGAGAAACTATTCGATATTCGAAAAGATTTGGCCAAAACCACTATTCGCTTCGAAGTCCGAATCCAGGATTCGCACGTGCCTACTAAATAGCTATTCTGTATTTAGAAATACTAAGTAGCATGCCGGGGAGAATAAAGCCCTGCTATTCGGAAGATTTAGCTAGTTCTGGTGACTAAAAAAACGGGTGAAGCGAGGGCTTAAAATATGACAGTTGTAAGAAGTGGAGTAATACATTTCAGTGCGGAAAAATTATATCACGTACCCATAATTGGCGTTGGGTTGCACTGAAAGTAATGCATAATTGTAATAAATTATGTTATGTGCTAGTAATTATAATTGCGACTAACTTCTTTCTTTTGGAGGAAAAACGTCGTAATTGTAATCAACTCACATTTCCGAAGTAACTTACCCAAGTGTGCAAATATCCAAGCGTCGCACCAGAACCGTGCTGTGTTTTCAAACTAAAAAAAAAAAAAAAAAAAGATGACAGAAAAAAACAAAAAATGCGGATTAAATTTTGTACGAAAAATTCATAATTCTGGGACTATCAGTTGCAAGGACTTGACCGGTTTTTATCTTTTTCTGAAATCCTCCAACAACTTTTGCATTTTTTTCTTACCATTTGACTTTTTAGCAGAAAAAGGAGACAAGCTTCTTACCATATTAGACGAACACGTCCCCGATCGGAAACTAAGCGATTCTTTGATCTCGGAAATGAGTGGCAGGAACCTATTGCCGCGCAAAAGGCAACCGCTGTTTCTTGAGACATTGATTCATCTTTCGGATTTGCAACAAGAACGGATGTCCGTTATTTGGAAACCCGGAAGACGAAAGCAAATAATAAGATAAGAATAAAAAAAAAGTCAAAGTGGGTAATATGGGAAGTAAGTGCTTGGTGAGGAGTGTTGACGTTTTACCTACAAATCGACACCGGCGTCACCTTTTGCGCCTGCTTGCAGGCATGCGTTGGCTCGATAATATCGCAGAAAGCGGCGCACAATGATATTTTTACCGCTGCCTGCATGTTTAGCAGCTCTCACGCTGAATAGCGTTCTCTATATTATCAGCACTTAGGGTTGGGTGTCGATATTTACTTATAAGAAATCTTGATGCTCGAAAACGCGCCATCGCAATGGACCTCCTCCGCATAATGACGCACCAAGCGGTGGGAGTATGAACTAATTTCGGTGGGCAGTTCGCGCGAGCAGAGCGCGAATGCGCAAGGCGTGCGTCGCGGCTGCTCGTCCACCGAAGACCGGAGCAAGTGACTTTCTCTCCGAGCGAGTGTCATCAGCCAGGTGGTGTGCATCAGCCCACTTGAAACAACGTTTGGCAGGCAGAATAAGACGCTACTTCGAGCAGGCCGGCAACGAAGCACGCTTGAGCCTCCACCGTTAGGTAGCTGAGAGGAGATCGCGCAGGAGTCTTCTCGGAAAAAGGTTACCCACATACAAATCGGCGACATGTCGACGCCGTTTCGTAGTCTCGGGAGTCGTGCATTTTATCCAGCCTGCACCAACGGGACAGTCGACCGCAACATGTGCACGTGATTGTGGATGATAATAAGGAGTTTTTGTGGATCGTTTTGGCAGTCCCGCCAACGCTTTCCGCAAGCCGCTACGATACCCGGGACTCTACAGTCAAGGCCGTGGCGCGCAGGCGCAGTAGCGGCTTTTTCGTTGCGGAGGGCTTAGCGGAGGGGGAAGCGTGGTCTACGAAAACTCCTCAATGTTGCATACCTGGGTAGTAATTCAATTGCTGGTAATTGAATTACTGTAATTTAATTACTTTCCTGGTAATTGTAATTAATTACTTTTAGATAAAAGGAATGTAATTGTAATTTAATTAATTTCTAGCGTCAGTAATTGCAAAATTCCAGGCACAATTACAATCACTTTGCAAGATTTTACGGCGCCGGCGCTTTTCCTCCCCTGACCACGGGGACGGCAGTACAGCCAAAGCGACAGGGGAGAGAGTGTATTCCAACCTGATCAAAATGAGGGAAAGGAGGAATTGGAAAGAGAGGCTGGGATGGAACGGAATGAACGGTTTTGTAAACTGTAAAACGATTTAATGAAAAATTTGAGAAATAATTTGATAAATGAGGGCTACATTCACGTCGGGTTTTGTTCGGTTCGCAGGTGAAATCTGTCTCTTCGTCTCGTTCGCTTCCTGTTGCTCGTGTTCCTAGGGGTCCCTGTTATTTCTCATTCCCATCAGGGGCATCGGGGTTCGAAGTCGAGCAGGTTGGGCTCCGATGGCATCATCCGGTCGAGGCGGGGATGTTCGAGGTTCTCCTTGAGCGTCTTCGTCGCTAGCATATTCGCTTACATATTTCAGTCAAGTTTGGTAATTTTATTGTCCATAAAATTATTCTTTTTTCTTTATGAGTTCTTCATGTCCTATAGACCTTTTCATTTTAGTAGTTGCCTCACCGGCGGATAGAGGGCGCTGACGCACTCGGCGCCATTAGGTTGCTTCAATTTGGTTGATTTCGGTTTGAACGTGCACGCTGTTATGTTGCTGTTTTGCGTGGTTTTTGCTTAATTTGGTGATACAATTGTTTTCCTTGTAGCACACAACCAATGAAACAGTGACATTGAGCCACTTTGAGGACTACAAGGCGTTTTTGAGCCTAAATTGCGGGCTTTTTTACGAACTCCTTTGATGTAGCTGATTATGGTCGGTTGCGAAACGTCTGTTTAATGCACAGGGAAGATTACCATCGTCTACGGTCGTGCCCGATGACACCAGTTTCCAGAAAAGACAACTAATTAAGAGACAACACGGGAATGTAAAGAAGCATATCGACAGCATGATTAGCAATGTGCTAAATCGAGCAGAACAGATGAACTCGCGAGTTTACTTTTCGCTGATTGGTTTTCGTGAGCACCCAACCTTTAGTGAACTTCGCGATCTAAAAAAGTATCTTGTAATGACACAGATAATTTATATAAACAAGTAGTATCGCCTCGGCCTCTTTTATTTTTTAATTCAGTACTCGAGGATCTTTTGACAGGCCGAGTAGGAAACTTGTTACATTATCAAACCTCCTAAAGTACTCATAAGCAGCATTTCGCGATATTGGCCCTAGGAAATAAATTATTCTTATATGAACATTTCCTTACTAAAGATATGATATAAGTGACTGGCCCGTCAAATTAAATCTGGCGTTTGCCTTCTGTAAAATTGGCCAAATAAAATTAAAAGGGCGCAGGAGAAATACCTCGGGAAGTTCGGCTGAATTCTAGCGCTAGGCACCACTTCACGGGCCTGTGTGAACTAAAATTTACTTCTTTGACTCAGATTCGCTTTGTAAATTTCGGCGTCGCCAGCCACCAGAAGTAAACCTCTATCCGCCATCGACAGCCCTGGACTCGGGTGATTGTTATGCAGACGGCTTTTTTTTTCCCGGCGTCAAATGTTGCGGACCCCACATACTGGCAAAAATTAAAACGTACGCAAAAAAAAAAGAAAAAAGCGTTGTTATTATTGCGCATGCGCCGAACCAAAATCACGTTTGGATTTCGAAATAGATACGTTATTTCTTTGTGCACGCGATTCTAAAACTCGCCACTGTTAAGTTGTCTGTGGCAGTTACGTGGGAAGTCTCAACCTTTGTGTTAAAATAAATTAAGTGGATTGAGCTGGGTATCTAAATATAATCAATAAATCACTTAAATGACTGTCAAAATGAGAGCGAGCATGGTATGCAATTTCTTAAATAAACTTCATAAGTAAACCGACCAATCAAATGTTTACACTGCAAAAAAAAAAAAGAATGAGAGTTTCATACGCATGTAGGTGTGATATTGTGAATAAACAAATCGCCTGAATTTGACGTACCATTATTTCTATCCTCAGATAAAATACAAGTTAAACGTTCGTTGTCTACTTCCTCCACGAGTTTTCTCACATAATCAACATAAACTGTTTTCAATATATTATGAATACAAGTAACGATACTTTCAGGAAATACAGAGTCTCCTTGCGCTGACTTTGACGCCTTCCAATCCTAAATGCGCGATATAAATATACGCGCTTACTGAAAATCTTCCGCCACTATTAGTAAACAAACCTCAGTTGCCATAAGGACCTTTGAACCCTCGTGATATTTTAGTCGTCGAGTGGAGGTATCGGACTACAGTTTCCGAAGAAAGGCAAGAAAGCGCGGTGAAACGCGGCGAAAAACACGAATACAACGCATCCGCCTAGGCGCGGAGGAGGGAGCGGAGCAGCAAGTTGAAGCAACCTAATGGCTGCCGCGTCACGTGATTCCAAGATGGCAGCGCCCATGCGAGGGAGGATGAAATGGTTGTCTGTTGGTACCACTTACAGTAACTTGTGCTACTCTAACATCCAGGCGAAGAACGAGCAGGTCTCGTTAACACGACTCACCCCACCTTACTTCCAACCGCTGTTGCTACACGGCTCTTCCCTCTCCCAATCCTCGTCTACCTTTCTGCATAAATTTTCATTATTTACCTGCTTGCTCCTACCCCTAACCCTTTCAACCGTTTCTCAACCTGATTGGACGATATTCAAAAACTTTACAGACCGCGGTTTTAGACTGTCAAGAACTTATTTTAAAATAAAATAAAAGTATAATAAAAATTTATTTTTATTTATTGAGAATATAAGAATGTAGGAGTTCACTACTCCAAACTGTTAAGTTCTATAGTTCATTTAACAAATTTAATGAAAGTACAATACGTGACATTTATACAGCTGCCATATAACTCGTTTAAAGTTATATGGCCCAAGTTGGGTAGCTTTCAGAAATAGGTAATTGTAAAGCAATTTCATTACTTTTTAAAAGTAATTTGTAATTGTAATAAATTACTTTCGCATGGTAGTAATTGTAGTTAAACTACTTTTGGAGCAAAATAATTGTAATTGGAATTAAATTACATTTTGAAAGTAATTTACCCATGTATGCAATGTTGTCGTAAAGGCTCCTACGCACAGTTGCGTTTGAGAGCGTTTGAATGCGTTTGACTGCTCTGCGCCGAGAAACGAAAGCGAGTCACCGGCGCATCTGTGCTTCGTATGAAGCGTGGAATCCATTTCATCAAGGGACTGGCACGCGACATAAGAATCGGGGATGTCCAGGTTTCTCGCAGCCTCAACGCAGTCAAACGCTCTCAAGCCCACTGTACGTAGGGGCCTTTAGGCTCCCGCGTTTCTGATATTTAATTATTTATATTTTATTTCTGTTTTTTTTTTTGCGTGTGTGTTTGTTGAGGGGGGGGGGGACATGGCGGGGATTTTTACATTTAATTTGATAAGCATGCTTGGCACGTTTCGGTCTTTATGTTCGCTGAGGACATAAATTGCCGATTTCTCGCCGGTGATAAAGAAATCTGTCCCGTCGCGATAAAAAGAAAGTGGATTTTGGCACTCCAGTAGACAACCACAATTTATTGTCAAACTTTTGGAACCGCATAAAGCACGGCATGCCCTAGAAATCGCGTCCCATGAATATTCCCTTCTTTTTCGTTGCTTAGCTGATTGTACTCATATTTTTGTTAATTATTATGACGTTCGTCATTACAGCGTACAATGATGTAAAATTAATTTTAAAAAATAAACTTTTTTTTTTGTTTAATATTGAGAAAGCTGAATTCTGGTTAGAATTCAGTAATATCTGAGCCGTCTTGCCCTCAGCCTCTCACCAAAGCTCTGATGATGTAGCTTTCTCACTAACAGAGACATCGTTGTCAGCTATGACTGCGAAAACTGCATGGTCAATCTGGAGATACGTGTGGCTAACTTATTATCATATCCTGCCACTTACGAGCTATAAATTAACCGTTTATATCGTGTGGAGATTTCTTTTTTTTTTTCGTGGGGGGGGGGGGGGGGTATTGTTATATATAAAAAATAAAAGTTGCTGCTTAAACTGAAACTAAGCGATTCTTTGAACCAGCTGGAAGTTCCGGAGTGATGGGAGCCTTTCTACCTCATCCTCACTTGTTGAAACTCAAAAGCCGCTAATTGAAAACGAAACTAAGCGAGTCATAGAACGAGGAAGTACCGGTGGGAACCATCTGCATTATCCCGGCGTGAAACGGAAAACGCCCTCTTCAAGATAGCGATTCATGTCGCAGATGTCGTGGACTTGGCAGTGGCAACAATGTCTCCAAGACGGATGTCCCTTTCTTATCACATTTAGGTAGGCGGTGCCAAATATTGAAGGAGAACAAAAGTAACCGAGCCGTTACTGCTCGTGCTGTATCTACGAGCTAGAGCAGGGGTCGGGAACCTTTTGCAGCAAGCCGACACGGAGGGGCCGGACGGCAAATCGCGAAGTGTGTTGTGTGTGTGTGTGCGTGCGCGTGTGCGTGTGAGTACGTGTGTGTCGTGTGTTTTTTAAAAGACGACAGGGTGTGGTGAGACCCGATCCTCTCATTACCGCTCCGCAGCGATAATGATAAGGTCTCATCTTGACAGTCGACAAACACAATTTGTTTCAGTATCACTCACGTTCCTGGCACTAAAACGACACATTAGAACCAGTCGTTTCACTACAACATATCATAAAGAGGCGCATTTACGAGTGTGTTCTCTACTTCTCCTCATTCAACTGGGTACTCTTTTCCTGCTATAAAATATTCAGAACCGTGGAAACGTTCTCTCGACGCTCAAGACTGGAAGAGCCACGATGTTCAGGATACTGCGCCTAACGAACATGGCAAGGACAAACGACACTTCTTGGAATTGATTGTGTCGACTGCCTCGTTTAGAACATATCGAGCGCGCTTCTGCAAAGTCGGTCTCCGATCCAAATCCTGCTGCGAAAGCTCGAGTTTCAGGACCGTGACACATAATCTGGGACTGAAAAAGAGGACAGACAAAGAAGAGAAACGCTCGAAGCCCTCCAAGAAGAGGACAAACCGAGGATGCTAGAAGGGCGGGTCACCACCGCACAGGAAAGTCATCCTCGATTCACCGCGTGGATTACCTCATCTACTGGTGACGTAATCACGTACCCCAACCTTCCTTAGGGTAACTCGGCCAAGGCAGGCAAAAATTCCTCTGAATATAAAAGTATAAAACAAATGTTTTTGCTCACTCGGGGCCAAAACCAAAGCAGAATTGACGTTCGTGTTTAGGCACCGTAAGGTTGGTCTACGTTCTGAGGTGCGAGAAATTTAGCCAGTGCAGTACAACTGCAAGCATCCGGTTTTTTTTTTTTTTTTTTTGTTAACGTTCATGACGCAGGTAGGGATACACGAACGCACGTCGTCACGATACTCATCCAGATCGGAACGGGCAGGGGTGGGATTGAGACCCTGCAGAATTTCTGGATCCTGCAACGCGAACTTTCGCTCCACGTGCTCCGAGCTGTCACTCAGTAATAATTGTGTTGTGGTTTCTGATAGCCGGAAGTTAGTCAGCTTCAGTGGGCGTCTCAATGTTTTATCTAGGGTGCCTTCATGATTTGAAGGCATTCTAGTTTTATTTGTAGATAAGAAATTTAGCCCAGTGCAGTACAACTGCCAGGCGATTTAACATGGTGTCAGAAAACTACCCAATCAATATTTTGCTACAGCGTCACGTATATTTATAATAAATATAAAAGTAACAAAAAAAAAACGCAACTGCTCAAAACCGAAACTGAAATTGGATTGGGGAGGAAGAAGAAATATAGAGGAGCAGAGCGTTGCCAAAAATCACGTAACTGTACAACTTTTTTTAAATTTATTTAACGGATTTGTAGCTTTTTAGAAGCCACAAAAAATGGGTATCATATTTTCTGTCTATTTTTAGTACTGAGTGTGTTCCTTGGATGACCCACGTCTTTGATTATCTTTGGTGGTTGTGTCTAAACCATAGAAAACGGCACGTGACCGCAGAGAAGAGGGTGAGCGCTGCTAAAATGGGCCACTTCTCGATCGGCGGTTTTCGGGCGAAAAGAAAACGAATTTCGAGCCGCAAATTGTGTTCCGGATAGTTGGCGCTCTCATGTGTCATGTACAAATAAAATATGGGCAAGCACAAATACCCTGTCAGTGTCCCTTTAACGTGAATCGCGCAGTATCGCACAGTGTCGCTCGAACGCAGGCCGGTATGCGTGATGCTCATCCAAATACAAAAGGGCAGCGGTGGGGATTGAACCCAGGATCACTCAGGCCGGATTTCGAGAGAGCCTGCTTTACACGGCGACACGCTGCTTGAAGGGGTACTCCGACGATTTCTTCATGGTCCCCGATTCGCTTGAAAATTTGCGAAACTCGCCAAACAACATCGCTAAAATAGTATCCCAAATATTAGGGTTAAAATATTTATTTTTTCACAAAGTTATTGAATTTACAATTTTGGTCCTCACCGTGTTTTTCAGACTGAAAGTCTCTACTGGCAACAACAAAAAAGTGACGTCAGTGGAAGGTAGGGGTTCACTCTTTGGGCTGTAGACTTTGTTCCCAACTGATCACAAACGGTTTCATGGTGTCAAATGAATGCTTTGGAAGCTCGCTCCAGTACCTGCGCTCCAGCACGGAACAAAGGATTGGCATATTCTATTTTTTAGACTGCATGCTCGACTGGCAAGCCTGCCCGCCACTGACGTCCCGGCACTGAAAAGCGCGGGAATATTTGAATGTTGGTTTTTGCATCATTTTCATTTGCCGATTTCGCAATAACTATTACGAATTTCTGCGATACTAAATAGCACACCGGAAAGGGTAAAGGCCGGGAGTCAGAAGATATAGTTAGTTGAGGTAGCTCGAAAAATCGCCGGAGTACCTTTTGAAAACAAGCCCACGCGTGTGCCAACACCATGGGATGGCCCGTACGGCGCGTGTGCACAAACGAGGTTCGCGTGGAGTGAAGCGCCACGCCGACAGCAGCGCCACGTGGATCTCGGGCGACGCGTGGAGTGCAATTTCTCAATCAACCTGTGTCCGTACGCATAAAAAAAAAAAATAATCATTATTTTTTTTTTTAAGAACCGTAGTAAAAAAAGTCCGGCTCCTCGCGCAGCATTACTAATTTCCACCTTTATGTAGATAATTAAGATATATGTAGGTGCATTTTAGATTAGATATGTGTTATCCTATCAAGACGTACACGCTTTCAAACGCCAAAAGCATCGTTTCTTCTTCTGACAACCGAATCTTGTTAAGAACTACTTTGCGCGGCGTACGAACAACGCGAAAACTTCTTTTTTTGCTAGATATACCGGGTAATATTTTTTTAATTTAAACATTTTTTAAAGAGTGCAAACTGCTAGTTGAGTACAGTAAACTAGCCCTTTTAATCTGCTTCAAACGGCCCGGAAAAAAAGAATATCGGTTTCTCGACGTATCGCGTTGCAATTTACTACACAGGTGCAAGCAGGTGGTAGAAGATTACAGTGAAAAATCAAGAAGTGAACTTACCTTGTTCAAAGGAAAACAAAAAACCCGTTTTTGGCAATATACGCCACCACTTCGCAGACGATGCACGCGTAGTGATAAGTGCTGCCGACAGATGGCATCCTCCGCGTCAAGGGTAAAGTCCCAATTGATAAAGACCAACGCATCAGGGGCTTTACAAGGAAACGCCGGCCGATTCGAGTTATTTTGCGGGATCGTCTGCTATCATTCACCCGAATCGTCCGGCTGTCCCTACAGAGCCTAGATTGAAGAGAGGGCCCATCACAAACCATGGGGAGCGTTTGCAATTTAATGGCGGGCACCTCCTGCCGCAATCGGTCGCAATGGTCGCAATTGCGCATGCGCTGCGTCTCTGCGTGGCCAGGGCGAAAGCAGAAGGAAAGGCGGAGACGTTGGCAGGCGATCAACGCTTTCGTCACCTCTTCGCAGCTTGTATTGCAAACGCGGCCCATAAGCCACGTGATTCCTATCGAGCAGTTGGAAACTCTCCGTACTATTCTCCATGAAGTGCTCATTTCTTCAATATCGTATCTACATTATGCCTGCGTCTTGCAGCACGAAACGAAGACCGAAGTTCGTCGGAAACCAGCTACGACATCGTCGGCTACCGCTTTGCACCAGAATTAACTCGCATTCCCTCAGCTCTGGGCGACTGCCCTCTTACCGGTCGATCGTCACGGCTCTTGATCGGTCACGTCGACGTGTGGATCACTTATTGTCCGTGCTATGGTGGCAACCTATGCGGCGGGGTGTCACTTCCGAACTTCCGGTTTATCCACTCTCGACGTCGCTACATACACCTCGTTGGTACATCAACATCTTTGTAATAGAGGCTCTCTAGCCGTCGGATGGATGGATGGATGGATGGATGAATCCGGCTGAGCCGCTTTGGATCGGGCCGTAGCTTACGCCGCCTAGCCATTTTGTTTTACCATTTAAGCTTAGAATATTCCCTCGACATGGCGTGCCCTCGACATGGCGTGCGCCATCTGTCGACGGCACTTATCCCTACGCGTACATCGTATGTGAAGTTGCGGCGTAGATTTCCCAGAAACAGGTTTGTGTTTCTTAGAGCGCAGTTGTTAGGCACCATGTCGTTTGAGCACGTCGGCGTCGCCGTCGGTAACCGCGCGGTGCATGATTGGTGATCTCCAATCACGGAAATTTTCCCGCAACTCAGGGAAATCTCGGGTCGCTGCTGCCAACTGAGGAAAAACTTCAGCAAACGAAGCAGCATCGAAGGAGTGCTCACCGAAACTTAGCATGAAAATTTTCCGCACCCACTGCGAGTCATGACCCTCAGGCACGTGACCCCCCCTGCCTTCCCCCCTGCTCAAGAGCTGCGCCTCTGAATTCGGCGTTACAGCGGGTTGTAACTGCGCTTTCAGTTTTCGTCTCTGCTTTGAACAGGCAACTTCTTTAGAGCGCAGCCATAGCGCCCATTTCGCGCTTGAGGACGGCGTCGCCGCCGCCGTCGGCGTCGCGTAACCGCGCGCATGCATGATGGGTAATTTTCCTGCCAAATTTAGGAAACTTTTGCCCGCACCTAGCGCGAAATTTTCCCGACAAATCAAGCGGATACATTTTCCACGCAATCTAGCGGAAAATTTTCACTGCAAATTTAGCGGAATTTTCCCGCTAAATCTAGGCGGAGAATTTTCCCTGCTAAATCTAGCGGAAAATTTTCCCGCCAAATTTAGCGAGAATTTTCTCCTTCGCCAAAACTAAAGGAAATTTTCCCCACTATATTTAGCGGAAAATTTTCCCGCTCAGATTTAGCGGGGAAACTCCTCTCCTCGAGGTCACGTGACCCCCAGGCCACGTGACCCCCCCCCTCCCCGAGGTCACGTGACCCCCCCCCGTGCCTTCCTCTCCTCACAGAGCTGCGCTCTATTCCGGCGTTACAGGGAGTTGCAAACGGCTTCATTTTTTTTTTCACTAAACTTTTAACATTTTGTTGCACCTATGTAGTAAATTGCAGCGCAATACGTGAAGAAACCGATTTTTGCGGGACGTCTTTAAAAGTCTTAGTTCCCATGCTGGAGCGGATAACTTACCACAGTCTGTTGAGGAATTAGCTAAAATCCGTTAATTATGATGATAATGCAATTATATACAAAGGTGCAAGCGAGTTTGACAAGAATCGTCGTTAATAATATTTTAATTAGTGAAAATGAACATATGGTTTCAATTTGAAACTTGCTGGATATCATCGAAAAACCTCCAAATCGGTCACTTTTAAACGCGGGGGTGCACCAAAGTTACCAAACGTATAGCAGGCGCATAGCTAGCGGATGATAATCTAATCATCCGAGACCCAGTGGCGTCATGAGGGTCAGCGGCACCCGGGGCGGTAGCCCGCCGCGACTTCCCCCCCTCCCCCCCGCTGTTGCGTGGCCCGCCGCGACTACCCCCCTCCTCCCCCCGTCTCGTGGCCCGCCGCGACACCCCCCTAAGCCCTGCACCCGGGGCGGTCCACCCCCCCTTGTGACGCCACTCCCGGAGACCCTTCCATTTAGCGCTCTCTGGGCGGCACCATTTTTGTTCGACAGCTGCGCCCTCCCCATACATCCGGGAAATTCAGCAGGTTCGGCGGGGCAAAACGAGAGAGAGGGCACGCGCCCGACTCCGCTAGCAGGCGACAAACCGGGAGGTTGCCACTCTCCATCATTGGGCTGTACCGGCGGGCTGTACGGAACGTCGAACTCTCGCTCGTGACTGCCGTTGTGAAGTGGTTCGCGTTCTTAGAATAGTTATGGCTTGTGTTGTTTTATTTCGGTAAATGATCAACTAGCATATCTTTTTTCCGTTACTTTAAATAGCAGTTGAGTCAGCCGGCAGTACTGCCCTCAACTACTGCGTATATTGCGGCAGGAGAGCATCGTTTTTATTTATTATTTCAGACTTCCACTCATGGTTGCTAAAGGCCTACACCAGTACGAACTTTGTCGGATTTACTTTTCGCCGGAGAGACCGGCCAATCTGATACAGTTTTCCCTATTTTTTTTATTTGCACGCATGGTGACAGCGCAATTGGACCCTGTTAGTCTTTTTTATCTAGTATAGTATTACACGATAACTGCAGCATACCAAAAATCTGCGCATCTGCGCTTGAAATTTCCAAAATTACGCGATTTTAAACAGAGTTGGTACGCCAGCCGGATGCTAGGTACAGCCCATTCGGCGGAGCAGACGACATGCGGGTGAGAGTGGAGGGCATTTTTTTCTCTCTATTACCCTTCTGCTATGACCCACTGGTGCTCCCCGGCTCCCTGCGTTTTCCGCGTGCTTTAAGTCGTTCTAAAAGTGACTGATTTAGTGGTTTTCGACGATGCTCAGCAAGTTTCTAATTGAAGCCATCTGTTTATTTTCACTAATTAACATATATTTAACGAATTTCAGTTAATTACTCAGCAGACTGTGGCGGTTATCCGCCCCATAATGTCCGGCCTAAGTCGACGAACACCTAGCGAAAACAACATTCAGCTGGCATGCAGTTTGAGTTTAACATATTTGTTAAAAGAAAGCTGTGAAAGTTACATTTATGCGTTTGCGCAGGTCAGCTATTCGGCCAAAGGGACATAGTAACAGGGGCTAATCGTAACGACTCAGCCGGCTAATTAATGAAACATTCGTTAATTAACTTTTACTTAGTGAAGATATACATATGGTTCCAATAAGAAACTTGTTGAGCGTCATCGAAAACCACTAAATCAGTAATTTTCAGAAAGATTCGAGCGCGTGAGAAGCGTAGTAGCGCACTAAAGCTACTACTGTGGAGCAGCGCATACAGTGGTGGCGGAACGCGATGATAATCTAATCATCCGCGTTCCATAACCGCTGGCCTTGTACCTGCTCCACGAGCGGTAACTTTAGTGCACTACTACGCTTCTCACGCGCTCAAAGTCTTTCTGAAAACTACTGATTTAGTGGTTTTCAATGACGCTCAGCAAGTTTCTAATTGAACCATATGTCTATTTTCACTAATTAAAAAGTTAATTAACGAATTTAAATTAATTAGCCGACTTATTGCAAAGATTAGCCACCCACATAATGTCCCCCTGGCCGTATAACTCACCTCCACAAGCGGCATAAGTGTAACTTTCATGGCTTTTTTAAAGAAATCTATTAAGCTAAAAAAAAACTATATATATATATATATATATATATATATATATATATATATATATATATATATATATATATATATATATATATATCACCCCATATAAAGGACGTCGCGTCGCGACTCATCCATTGAATCATTGCATGGCGTCTATACCTCGAAGGCAGAATTGACCCTGCAAGTGATGACGTCACAACATGGCGTCTGGGTCCAAACAAACCGTTGCTAGGGACGTTGCTATGGACTAATGCATGGAGACTCCACATGAGGCTAGATTTTTGCTTACAAGTAAGTAAATAATTTTTTGTAAGCAACCTAACTTCTTGATATCTAATTATGAAGATGTTCTTGTCGTCTCAGTGTCATATTGCAACGATAAAAGCCATTTCTGAAGTCTTACACTCCGCTTTGCTTTGGTAGCAGACGACACGATAGATTTGCTGGCCTCTGTTGCAGCGGGCGTCTTCATTGAAATGCGTCGGTAAACAAGCGACAAAAACAAGTGGATTGCCGTGGCCGTAAAGGCCTCCGCAATGTGCGTTTTTTTTTCCTGTGAACAACTCAGCTTAGTTACGAGGGGTGAAAATGCAGTAAAATCAAACCACGTCACGCAGATCAGTTACGACGACGACCTGAAGTGCATTACCGGCGTAGTGCAGGCCAGCATGAGAAACAAATCGTACGCCGTCGAGGTAAGTCGTTTGTTATTAATATTTTATTATTGTGGTTGTCAGGTTATTAATGAATTGGATGTCTATCGCGATTTCGCAGTATTTTGCTTTTTTTCCCCTTGGTATACATCAAATTCCGTGGATGTGCTCTTTTGGTGAAGATCTTCATCGAACCCGCGATGCGAGTACAGTCTGTAATAGACTCACCTTATGTTTTTTATCCAGTTCTTTCGCGCTTTGGGGTCTTGCGGAAATCTGAAGAAACTGCAAGAATCTCTCTCCACGCGATGGTTACAACCAGGTATACGAAGCACCCTCGCATAGCGCGAGTCCGCAAACAAAATTTGGGATCTCAACCGTTCGCCTGAAGTGCTTTTCTCGCGGGTGCAATGCGATCTTTTAGCAGACTATCATCTCGATCGACGCCCGGACTTTCGATAAACCATATTTTGCATCGCACCCCACTATGAATTCTTATAAGTGTATGAAACTCATTATATTTCAAACAAATGCGATGTCACAATATCGTCTTTATTCACACGATGCAAACGACGGCCCCACTTGGCCGGCCGGCGTGCGGCAGACGGCATACTTCTTGCATTCGTCGTCTGCTGCAGGCATCTTGAGGACCGAAGTTGCAGTCGTAAATATTTCAGAAACGAGCGATTACCGGCACACTTCTGTCGATACATATATGACATTCAAGCTTTCTATATCTGTGATTTTTAGAAGTTTAAATCCTACTCCTGATTTTTGAACGGTCGGGTTTTCGTAGCGAAACCGAGCCACATGTATTCGTCCATAACAACGACCCTAGCAACGGTTTGTTTGGACCCATGACGTCACACTTACGGAGTCAATGGCGCACTTCGACACTGTTTCATTTCAAAAGAACTGCACCAAGACGAATCACGGGAAGGCCATATCAGACACGACACTTCTCTCGATCTCATAAAAGCGAGTAAATGTTGCAGCCGAAAAGAGCACTCTCTCAGAAGCTGGCAGGGCTCAGACATCTATCTGACGTCTTATTTATCCTGATCTTATCGGAATTCCACGCAGCAAGAACGGCTTCTAGATACTTTGCGGAGGGGTCGCCGTGATTTCACTTGGAACCGTCGCCGCTGTCCCCGCTGAGTGACGAAAATAAGCTCCTAGTATTTTCTCTTGTATATCTTTTTTATTTTTATTTTCATTTGAGGCTTCTAATTTTTGTCATTTTGGTGCAATTTAAGAAAACAAACTCAGCGGGAAGTTTTCGGCATTTTTCGGTAAATATTTTGAAAACTCAGCTCTATTCCAATTGCGCAGTAGTTCAATGACAGCTTTTTTTCTCGCTGTCATTTTGGTCTACCAAGCAGTGGACACACGTTCTGGGCATGCTTAGAACCTCTTTTGAGTGGAACTATCAGACGGCGCCGCACTTGCAACCCTGTGACTCGGCTTATTATTATTATTTTTTGCGTATTTGTTTGTTTTGGAAGGAAGGAAGTGACGCCATGACGCATCTGAAGCAGACTGTTGGTTTCGTCGTCTGCCGCTGCGCCCGCTTCGAGTCCGATGCGAGACGACGCAAAAGAAGGGTTATTTTCGGAGTCTTCGCCCGGCTTTCTTTTCTCGGGACGATATCGCATTCTTCGCAAGTGCGTTGCAGATGCGGACAAGAAAGTTGCTACAGCTAGGGAGCGCGAGGGAAACGAAAGTTGGTTGTTGCACTAAATCGTTTTGTAACACTGCCCCCTCTCTCCCTCTTCCCCCTCAAAAAAAAAGTGTAAAAATGAGCTATTTATTTTTTTTTTCAGTAAGCTTCTGCGCATGCGTACACCCCCTCTCCTGGCCTAGCTTCCAGCTGTCGCCATTTTTGCAGGGCAGAGTTCAGGTCGACCAACGTATTCAGCACCTACCTTTGCGCCTATTTCGTCTTTTTTGGCCATTTTGGTTTGAGTATACGCTAATACATAGGTTGCACTGACGTAATTTGGTCCTCCTTTCTGGTGGCCGAACTTCCTCGAGCGTAGCCTTTACTGTGCATATTGTACGGGCAGTACACGAGCGTCGCGAGCGAGCGGAAACGAGTGAGCACAGCTTCATTATACTTCGTTTCATTTTATTCTGCGAGCGAAGCCAAAGCTGGAAGCGCGAGACCAGCGCTTTTGCGTTTCTGCCCAGCTCGCGCGCTCGAGCAAAGCCTGAAGGCATGGAGCTTTCGTGCTCGCGCTTCCACCTTTGCCTTCGCTCGCACATAAGGTGCAACGAAGTATAACGGCAGGTTTTGGCCACCAGAAAAGAGGAAGGATATGATGTCATGTGCAACCCATGCATATGGGGTATTCTGACGGGCGGAGGCAAGTTGGGCAGCCCTTCATTTGTAGTTCGAAGACAACTCCGCAGATGTTGGCCGTCGCGTACGACCAACATTTGTCAGCCCCAATCTTTGCGCGTCTTTCGTCTTTCTTGGCGATTCTTTTGTGGATATCGGTAGTGTTGGGTATGAAACGTAATGAAAACCGATACAGCGGCACGATTCCAATCTGCTCTGATGGGCGGAGGCATGTTGAGCTGCCTACCATTTGTAGTTGGGAAACAAACCTCCAGACGGCGCTCGTTAAAGGTTCACTCCTTGCCCTCCAGTGCCTTTGGACAAGAGCGGAACCTCATGCGCTTGCTAAAGATATTCAGGCAGTGTGTGATTATGTTTTGCAGAAATTAATTTTGGCTAAAGACAAATCTACCTTCTGCATACATATGTTACATTTGCAAAGCGTGCAAGCGCCGTCCGCGGCGCCAAATGGATTGCCAGGAACTGGCTGTATTGAATCGGCTGTATAGTAGCAGACGACGGGGGCGTTCTTGATTACGTAGATGCTGCGGGGGGAAAGGAGGAGCAACAGGGCGTTCCCATAATTCTTTGCGCGCTTTGCCTTTTTGGATTTTTTTTTTTCAAGTTACAAGGACGTCTTTGACGCGGCATGTAAAATGCGAGTCGATATTATATTCGGTGACAGGTTAATAGTAAAGTGGAGGCTCCTCCCACCTCTTTCTACTTTAGCAGAGCGAACACTGGAGGAGAAGAACAAAGCGACATCGTAGCAAAGGGTTTCTTTATTTCCTTGAGCACTATACTTCGTTTCAGCTTCGGTCCAGACGCAGCCAAAGCTACAAGCGCGAGCTCCGGGCTTTCAGCATCCCTGCCAAGCACGCGCGCTCGTGCAGTACAGGCACTGTTCTGGGCCACATGCTCGCGCTTGTAGCATCGGCTGCGTCTGGACCGAAGCTGAAACGAAGTATAGGTCAAGTTAGGATATTGCAAATTCTGATTATCACTTCAAAAGGGACACTGACAGGGTATTCATGCTCTTCAAGGTTTTTATTTGTACATGACATATGAGAGCCCAACTACCCAGAACACAATTTGCGGCTCGAAATTCGTTTCTTTCCGCCCGAAAACCGCCGATCGAGACCTCGCCCGTTTGAGTCGCGCTCTTCCCTGCGGTCACGTGCCGTTTTCTATGGTTTAGACAAAACCACCAAACATGATCAAAGTCGTGGGTCATCGAAGGCACACACTCAATGCTAAAAATAGACAAAAATATGATACCCATTTTTTCGGGCTTCTAAAAAGCTGCAAATACGTTGATTTGAAACAAAAAGAAGTAGCACAGCCACGTGACTTCCGATAACTTTCTCGGTTTCAATTTCGAGCAGTTACGTTTTTTTTTTTACTTTATTAAAAATAGTACGTGACGCTGTAGCAAAGGATTGATTGGATAGTCTTCTTACACCATTTTATATCATCTGGCATAACATTAACAAAAAATGGGGGGGGGGGGGGGGGGAGAGGGTTGTCAGTGTTTGTTTAACTCACCTCGTTCTACAACATGTAAGCTAACACTTCTAAGGCACTTTAGACGGCCCCCAAAAATCGGTTTCTCAACATATCGCGCCAGAAGTTACTACAGTTGGTTCGAGCAAAAGATAAAAAAAAAAACCTGCCTCGCTAAAAAAAAAACTATTTTGGGCATTTTACGCTGCCACTTTTCATACAATGCACGCATAGAGAGAGAAGCGCTGCCGACAGCGGCTTACGCCATCTGTTGGCAGCACTTCTCTTCCATACGCGTGCATCCGCTGCATCGTCTACGACAGTGGCCTCAAACTCATCTCGGGAAGCGGGCCGCATAGACAAAATTGAATACCCCAAGGGCCAAGACTCGGGGGGGGGGGGGGAAGGGGGGTAATACGTTTCGCAAAAATTACGCGCGTAAAGGTATTATAACTCGCCATGTATCATAAAATAGGGCGAAGGAAGTCAAAAGTTTATTTCATGCAAAACATGGAATATGAAAGCGTGAAGTTCTAAAGACGTTGACTTGACACCTGACAACGCTTCGCTGCAACAAGCGAAGAAATGTCTGCCTTAAGTTCTTGTGCAGAGACGATCCTCATGGTCGATCGCAAATGTTCATCTGTTATTCTTGACCTGAGTGTGGACTTGTTTAGCTTGCAGGGAGAAAAGGTGCTCGCACAGGTAGGTGCTCCCAAACATGGCGATGATTCTCGCTGCTTGTTGACGGAGTGCCGGGAAGCACGCTTCGTCCAGAAACCTGTAAAACTGCGGCACTCCACGTCCTGAAACTTTTGCCTCAATGTGGCGTTGGCCTGCAGCTCCCATAGAGTTATTATAATGTACGCTAGAGGTTCAACTGGCGCTAGTGTGCTGACGCAAATTGAAGCAGACGGCAACCAGTCCAAAATTGACTTCCGGTAATGCATTTCTATGGGAAAAAGTGAGGGCATTTTCTCCTTGCGCTCGATCATAAGAGCAAATATCCCAAATAATTCGTACGTACTAGGTAGCTTGGAACATTTCTCAGTCAGGCCGACGAAATAATTGGTCAGTTACGGTGTTTTTCTTTCGAATTCATCGCATTAAAAACGGTACTAAAACGGCCTCTTACGTGTATTTTTGTGCACTCTTGGACACTGTTAGCGCGAACACGACGTCGGCGCTTTTCAGCATGGGGGATATACGTGCAAAACGAACGAAGAACATCTTGAAATTAAGAAAGACGGCAAGAACTACGCAGTAACACTGGATCAGTAAATATACGTGCATGTAGGATCAAAATCTATTCTGATTTTAAATAAGTAAGTACTGCTTTATTCTTTCTGCTCTGAGCGAAGCTGCTTGTTCTACGTTCAAAATATCACCCGCACGCTCGAAATCTTTGAGAACAAGTGCCCGATAAAAGCTGCCCGGCCGAGAAAACAATACGAAGAGACACCTTTCATAGCCCACGGTCTTTATTCTCTACGTTTTGAATGTTTCTATCCGCTCATGCACGACGGGGTCATTTTCATATAGTGACCGGACTGGCATATTATCAATATACAAGCGTCACCGGAATGCTGGCGAGCCTTGAACACGCTCTATATTCCTTTCGCTTGTAATTTTGCTTCGAATCGTCGCTTGTTTTTACACACCTGCTGCGGAACACACGTTTGGGACTGAAATGTAGCGAAGTTAAACTTCGCTCACTGATGAAGAAAAATGCGCTAACTAAAGCAATTACGCTTTTACAGTGTTAATTAAGACACATACTATTCGGTAAGAGCGAAATAACCAAAATGTTCCGTGTTATTTTCGGGCGAAGAGACAAAATGCACGCGCTTTTTCCCATAGGAATGCACAGGAGCACCGCAAAAGTAGACTGGTTGCTGTCTGCTTCAATTTGCGTCACGGAAGTCGCATAGACACTAGCGCCAGTTGAACCTCTAGCGTACATTATAATAACTCTATGGCAGCTCCAGAAGTTCCATCTGGAGCTCTGCGTCGACGTCATCTGCCTGCACCGAGAAGGGCAACGAGAAACTTCGAAGTCCTTGGAGAGGCTGCTTACGTCTTGAAACCGCTCTTCAAATTCCTTTTGGAGGTTACGGAGAAGCTCGGAAAAGATACCGCAGAACTCTTGATCCATGTGACCCAGCGACTTCAGCGTTGGAAAGTGGTCAAGCTTTTGCTGTCCTAGCTGTCGCTCCCAGAGCTGCAGCTTGCCTTGAAATGCCCGAATGTCGGTATGCATCGTCGTGATAATTTTGTTCTTGCCCTGAAGTTTAGCGTTGAGGCAGTTCAGGTGGGCAGTTATGTCAGTGAAGAATGCGAGGGAGAGGAGCCACTTCGTGTCTGAGAGCTCGGCGATGCCCTTGTTCTTGCTCTTCAAGAAAGCGTCAATCTCTTCTCGCAGATAAAAAAAAAAAGTTTATGGACATTTCCGCGGCTCAGCCATCGTACCTCAGTATGATACAGAAGCTCACCATGCTCGCTACCAGCTGCCTCTAAAAGAGAGACGAACTGGCGGTGGTTTAGTGCTCTTGAACGTATGAATTGACTGTGCCGAATACGATATCCATGACGCTCTTCGTTTGCAGTGATTTGCTGCACAGTGCCTCTCGATGAAGAATGCAGTGAACCGCTGCAAACTGCTTAGCGATACCAAGGTCCGCGAGTTTCTTCCTCAGTCGTCCGACAAGCCCGCTCTTGCTCCCCACCATCGTCGGCGCACCGTCGGTTGCAAGACAAACCATCTTCTCCCATGGCAATCCGGCGCGCTCAACAACCTTTTCGATGACGGTAATGGTGTCGGCTCCTGTGGTCGTTGCCTTCATCGGCACGAGATCCAAGAGTTCCTCCGTAACGTTTAAATATTTGTCCACGCCCCTGACAAAAATGGCGCACTGAGCGGTGTCCGTGACGTCAGTGCTCTCGTCGACAGCGATTGAAAATGCGTCGAAGCCATGGCAGAGGGTCATCAATGATTTTTCCATGTCGTCACTGATCTCATTAATCCTTTCAGCCACAGTGTTTGGCGAAAGGCTTATTTTTTCAAAGGTCTTCTTCATGGTTGGACATACAGCGTTAGAAACTTCCAACAGGCACTTTTTGATGAACAAGCCATCGCTGAACGGTTTTTGAGGATTTGGCAATAAGCTCAGCGACAAATGAAGCTCGCTCTTACCGTTTCGTCACTTGTCTTGCTGGCTTTCTGAAACAGGTCTTGCTGCTTTCCCAACGACGTCTTAAGTTGGAAAACCGTGTCCTCACGGATTTTTCCAGCAGAGCGCATCATACTTCTCTCCATGGCATGACTTGAAATGACGTCGGATGTTGTACTCCTTGGGCACAGAAATGGTCTGCTGGCAAATTAAACACAACACTTTGTCCCGCGATTCTGTGAAGAAGTAGGCGAGTTCCCACCGCTCTTGAAATAGTCGCTTTTCGTCTTCAATTTTACGTTTTGTACATGGCTTCGCCAACGACATTCCAACAACCACCGTAGCAAAATTTTAGCAACACTGAAACACGTTGCTGCAGAAGCACCAATAAGTCGAAATCTGGGGCGGACCGAAGAAGACCCGGAACTTTTCCCGAGCTGATGTTTCGAGAGTATCTGAATCATATCTCTTTTGCTGCAGTGACGTCAACATGTCCTGCTGGCGCACTGTGTGACTGTGACCTTGATAGAGCGCTCCCATACCGGAGAAGGAGAACGAAAGGAGCATGCCCCCCCCCCCCCCCCCCCCTGTGGCTTATCTTTTTCTCCTAAATACAAAGATCGAACAGTTGAGGGAAGAGAGAGGGGGAAGGGGGCACAGGCTGGAACTTGGGGAGTGGGGAGTGGGATGCTGATAAGAGTCAACCCCAAAAGGGAAAATGCCTCGGCTGCAGGACATCCAACCATTCAAACTGGGAAAAAAAAAACTTTTTTTTTTAATTTCTAGTTAGTTGCGCGGGCCGCAAGCAAAGGCCAGGCGGGCCGCATGCGGCCCGCGGGCCGCGTGTTTGAGACCCCTGGTCTACGAAGTGGCGGTGTAAATTGCCCAGAATAATTTTCTTTTCCTCCCTTTTAAACGAGGCAAGTTCATTTTCTTTTCTTTTTTTAATGTAATCTTCCACCACCTGCTTGCACCTCTGTAGTAAGTTGCAGCGCGATACGTTGAGAAACCGATTTTTGCGGGCCGTCTAAAGTGCCTTAGAATGCGTTAGATTTACATGCTGTATCCCCGACAGCTTGAGAAGCACCGAGGCGTGGCGTATATTATGCTCACGCATCCTGCTTCGTGATTGGCCGGTCCTTCGACGCTCATGCCGCAACCTGATTGGCTCCGAAGCGATAACGAGATGCTCAAGGTCACGCCATGCCCCGCGTTTCTTAAGTCGTCTCTAACCAAATAACTACCTTTGCGGCCACAAAAAAAAAATCACGCTCCCCTTCTTTTTTATGAAATAATGCTACTGGCACTGCGGGATAATCAAAACAAATTAATAAATGAGCTGACGACTCGATGACGTATATATACTGTTAGAAAATACTGACACTTTTCGGTTAAAAGCAAATTTTTAAAAGTATAAATTCGACAAATTGTGAAATATATTTCTTGTTTCGTTTAATTGTATAATTTGAAAGCACCATACACCCCCCCCCCCCCTTTTATGGAAGTATACAGGGTGTTTCACGAAGGATGGACAAATTTGATATTGCGAAAACTACACGTCGCACCAAAAAAAGGTTTGTGTCGTTTTGGTCCTGGGCCAGGGGCCTTTTTAGGAAAATTATTAAAGTCCTAGATAATCATATTGTTAATTATTTTTGCGTAATTAACTTTTTTATCATTGGGTTTAAGGGCATGGTTTTAATTAGAAAATTTCACAGCATCGTCAAAAACACTAAATCAACAAATTGCAGAACGATAGGAGGCACGGAAAGCATTTTACGGCTTTCTGAAAAACCGTACAAATTCGACGAGACCGAAACTTAAAAACCCGTCGAATTTGTACGGTTTTTCAGAAAACCGTAAAATGCTTCTCGTGCCTTTTATCGTTCTGCTATTTATTAGATTTAGTGTATTTCGATGAAGCTGAGCAATGTTCTAATTGAAACTATGCCCTTAAACACAATATTAAAAAAGTTAATTACGCAAAAATAATTAACAATAATTATCTCGGGCTTTAATAATTTTCCTAAATGGCCCCTATTTGAGGACCAAAAAGACACAAGCCTTTTTTGTTGCAACGTGTAGTTTTCGCAATATCGAATTTGTCCACCTTTCGTGAAACACCCTGTATATATTACGCGCAAGTTTTGGCTCCCTATAATGATAACTGAGAAGTGGCTTTTCTTTGTACACCAGAAAAAAAAAAGTCAAATAAAACAAAAGTTATTGGACAAATCGCCGTTGCATTTTTTTTTTTTTTTGCGCCTTATTGGATAATTTTTGCCAGTGAACGGGCATATTTTGTTTAATCTTCTGACTCTTTCCGAGGATGAATATATTAAGAAATGCAGTGCCCTTCGGTGCAATTTCCCGGCATGAAACAAAATATATACATAAAAAAAAACAGCTGACTTTGGCGCGACTGCGAGTGACGCTCGATGTGAATATACGTTCACACGATTATCTCCGTGTTTGCAAGAACCTGCGCACTGCGCACAAAACGAGTCTACCCGAAAACCGGCTGCCCCTAGACGAAATAAAATAAACATAGAAAAGAACACACAGACCTCACCGAACCTTTGCCCGCGGGAAATAAAATCGGAGGAGCGAAGAAGAGTTATTTTCGTCCCGGGAGTCACCTCGACGAATTACCTCACGCTCTAGAGCAATTTCAACCTTTGCTTTTTATCTGCATTCTTATAAAATTTCTTTTCTTACAATAATGCCTGTCAAAGCTATAAAAAAAAAAGACTTGCGATTGTTTTTGTTTATTTATCGTCGATTAAACGTCAGCGTACGTCCTTGCTAAAAAAGCGTATAGGTGTCCGGATGCAAGCATCACATCTTTTAGTATACCACCACCCCAAATCGTAGTTTCGGTGGAAATCGCCGTTTATTGCAGTACTAGTCAAACAGGCATGTTTAACTTGTAATAGTAAAATCAGCCAAACCATCCCTGCCCGCAGGAGCGGTATGTAGGTGTTATTGAACTTTCTCGACTTTCAATGTCAGCCGTCTTATGGTAGGTGGTATTGTAAAGATGAAGGAGATTACGTTGATCTTGCAGGTATTGCAGAGCTCTTGCCGCCTCATTTTGGGCTTCCTTGCGTTTCAATCGGTAAGAATCAAAAGAATTTTGATTCTTGGCGTTTTGATTGCCAAGAATCAATCGCTGAGGGTGAGTCCCCAACGGGCGTCCTCCGCTGTATGAGATATTTAGCCAGTGCAGTATCTTCTAACCTGGGGTCTTTAACGTGCATTGCGCAGTATAGTGACACACGACCGCACGGCAGATCGGAACGGGCAAGGGCGGTGATTGAACCCAGCTGGCATATCCCCGAGTTCTGCAGTGCGAGCTCTCCGCTCCACGTGCTCCGAGTTGAGATTTCGCTAACACACTACAGTTCACGGATCTCCCAAATTGAAGAATGCCGTCGAACTGGATTGCGAAGAATTCGAGTCGATTTTGATAGCAGCTGTTTTTGTGGGTTTTTTTTTCGTTGTAATTTTTGTTAAAAGGATAGCTATACGCACGAGAAGTGCAACACAAGTGTAATTACAAGAGCGCTAAAAACGCAGATACTCGTCCTGACTCGGGGACGAACGAAGCGGCAATTATATAGGAGGAGAGTATATGCTGTATCACCACTCGGAATTCTGATAGGTCTCTCTCTCTTTTCTGCGAGGCTTCTGCCGTACTTTCGGCTAATGGCTGGGCGGCACGCTCAAAGCAGACGAGATACGACGTCTCTCTCTCTCTCTCTTTCTCCGCATCGCTGCAATCTACTTCTTTCCTTATGCGCGTGTCTGTCGTCCGCGCGCTTCTGACATGGACGCGATAAACCCGAAACATTAGCGCTCCGTATGCGCTTGACCTCTCCAGTACCACCTAGCAGTGTCTGCCAACGATCGCGACGCTAGCCGGCGGCGGAGACGCCAAGACCGCCACGACGGACGCGTCTGTCGCTTCGGCGTGTTTGCTGCTTGGGCGAACCACGAACGATGACGTCATTCGCAGGCCCCGTCTTCTGGCCTTCGGCAGTCGCGTGATCGGACCCGCTAGATGGCTCCCTATGCGGAGCGCAAATTCTTTTGCTTCTTGCACACGGGTTGAGATAATGTCACAACGCCAAACACTTATTGGCTGATTGAAATGAATAAATAAATAAATAAATAGTGGGCAGACCTCAAGACATCTATGGCATTGCGGTCTACCCACTATCCATTCAATCAAAGCCAATCAGAACTCGGCGTCGTTCTGACCTCACCGTAACTCCTGCGCAAAAAGCAGGCGACTTGCTCTCCGCACAGTCATCCTGCGTTTTATATACAAAATGTTTCACTGAACATCGGCCGAAATTCTCACGGAAAAAAATGAAAAAGAAGAAACGCATTACGCAGAAATAAGATTGTCGAATGGCCTATTTGTTGGGCAGTTTCCGTAGTTAATTTTCCGGGAGAGCTCCTACTGAGCGCATGCGCGCCGCTATAACCTTAATTGACTGTCTGCAGCGTTTCGGATCTCGTAGAGGATTGGACGTTGGAAGCGATTTACGAAAGCTCCTTATTGAGGTGAAGAGCGTTAAGGATGGTTGGGACGAGTTTAACATAGCCTCCTATATAATAAATTTTTATTTTGTTTCATCACTGAAACGGGGGACCAAGACAAAAAGCTGCTGCAGCAGCGCTTGACGGAGGTCCTGGCCCTAGTGATGCAAAACTATCGATAGCACTATTGATAGTATCGATAGTCGCCAGAAATCTGACTATCGTAGTAAAAAAACTATCGATGGTACTATCGATAGTCGACTATCGAAAAGCTATCGATACTACTATCGATAGTCGACTATCGAAAAACTATTGATAGTGCTATCGATAGTACTATTGATAGTCGACTATCGATAGTTTTGAGACACTATCGATGGTCAATTTATCGATAGTTTTGCACCACTACCTGGCCCCTTCACTGCACGCGATTCCCATGCAGTTTCAAAAAACGAACAAAATAAGTACATTGAGAGAAAGGACACCTTTAAATGTACAGGCCACAGATCATGCAAAATGAGGGAAAAAAAGGGAAGTTAATAAATTCGTTGTAGTATACAATGATACGGTGATCCGTATGCCTTAGCCGTACCTAAGAAAACAACCTAAAATAATGATGGCACCTCTGCCAGCGCCATTGCATGAATATCAACACCTTTTAAAAATAATTCATTTGTTAAAGTAGTTAACTGGTAATGTAGTGCGTGGTTATAGTATAATGTATGTGATGGTGAAACAAACCATTTTTCTTTAGGGCGGAGTTGATATGAGGAGGTGGAAAAGGCTGGGTTAAATAATTCCTCAAAAGCTTTATTTTTAAACTGCGTAGACTTCTTGTACGCCACAAGAAGTCTGGGACCTGTAAATATTTGAAATTAGTTTTATATTAAACAGTGAGAACAAGTGTTCAGTATGATCATAATATGAAACATTGGCAAAAGCACGAACAGCTTTTCTTTTGTAAAATATGTAGTTTATTTATATTTATTTTTGTTGTGTTGTCCCAAACTAGGTGACAATAATTAAAGTGCAAAAATACCAAAGCATTATAAAGTTTTAACACAACGCAGTAACAATGATTTAAATTTGGTTAGCAATTACAATTGAAAACGAGCGTGTTGGTTAATAGATACAAAACTTGAAAGTATAAAACAGCGAGGACGAGGACGGGAACAGGACATCTTTCATTTAGCAACAACATAGAAATGTTCTATGTTGTTGCTAAATGAAAGATGTCCTGTTCTGTCCTCGTCCTCGCTGTTCTTATACTTTCAAGTTTTGTATCGATCCCCACCGTTTTCGAGTTTAGACGAAAGGTAATCAACATGCTTATTCCAAGACATACTATTTGTAAACCAAACGCCCAAAGTCTGAATAGTGTCGACAAATTCAACTTCTTCATTGCTTAAAATCAGGGGTTTGTGATCATAACTGGAGCATGTTGACTTTTTAAATAAAATGGCTTTAGTTTTTTCTGCCAATTTAACTTAAGGTGTTTATCTTTTGTCCATTTTCCACACGATTAAGAACACTGTTATATTTAGTTACTAGAGTACGGATATCTTTATCGAAAACAAAATGCTTGTGTTATCAGCCTGTATAATAAACTCAATTTTAAGATCACGATTTACATTTACGATATCGTTAATATAAAGAATAAAAAGTAGGAGACCTAAAATGCTGCCCTGAGGCACACCATTTGTTATTTTTAAAATATCTGACTTAAAGATTAATATAGACACAAACTGAGTTTGATTCTGTGAGTAAGTTTGTAACAAACTTAATGTTTTCCCACGAATACCATAGTATTCTAATTTTGCTATCAAGACATCGTGATTTATTGTGTCGAAATCTTTAGAGAAATCTAAACATATACCGATTGTTAATAAGTGATTATCTAATGCTCTTAATATCATTTCTTTTTGTTTTAATAAACCAAATTGAGAATTTGTAATTAAAATGTATTTCCCAAGATTATTAGACAATTCTATTTGAAACTAGTTTTTCGAGTGGCTTAGAAAATACTGGAAGTATAGAAATTGGTCTAAAATTGTTAATATTATTTAAATCACCACCTTTATGCAACGCACACTAACTTTGGCAATCTGTATTTTGATAGCAAACGACTCAAGTGCCAGATTGAATATATAAGTTAGGTATAGATGCTAAGATATATAGAACATACTCTGCTGGTTTTATCTGCATATTGTTCGCATCAATATTTCTACTATTGTCCTAGGTTCATAAATATATTATAGACTTCAAATATATCAGTGGGAAAAATAAATATAGAATTAGGCAAAGGTGAGAGAGCACGCACTGAAGTGCATTATTTACGGTAGTAGTAGAAACAGGAGATGTGGTATGATTTACAAAATAGCTATTAAAAGCATTCACCATATCCGTCCCCGACATTATACAACCGTTTATGTTAATTTCAACTGGTGTAAAAACCTGGGGCTTGTAGTTAAGCAATGTTTTAAGTCTTTGCCACATCACGTCACTTTGACGTATATCATCGATATTAAACAGATTAATGTAATAATTTTTCTTTGCTTGTCGCAGCATGCTTGTTAGTTTGTTTCTATATTTGTTGAAAGTCTCAAGTTTGGAATTTTCCCTAGATTTCAAAAACTGACTATACCATTTGTTTTTTTGTGCGAATCATAGTGAGAAGTTTTGGTGTAACCCCAAGTTCGCGAGAGTTTTTGGAGGGATTTACGGATTTTAAATGCAAAATACTTGCCATATATTCGAATATAGACGTCCAAAAGAATTATAAGCATCATCTACCGATCGACTTTCAAAAATAGCAGACCAATTTGTATGTTCAATTTCATAGCGGAAAGAATCTAACTGGTGTTGCGTAATGGGCTGGTATGCAATTGTCGTCGAGCTAATGTAACGTTGTCTAAAGTGATCTTTCTGTACCGCTCTAAAAATTGGAAGGTGATCACTGATATCTGAAGAAATGACGCCGGCAGAGAGTACGGAAAGTTCGTATAGTTTATAATAAACAAGTCAAGACGAGAAGCTCTTGTACTAGTTACTCTTGTAGGGTTTTTGATGACATTAGAAAAACCAAGGGATTGAAACTGAGTTGTGAACGCAAATTGCAAGTTACTATCAGTAAACAAATCAATATTAAAATCACCAGCGATATAAGATCTATAGTTATGAGTCATGTACAAACCCACAGAGCTCTTGAAAACATTGAATAAAAGACGCAAAGGCAGCACTTGGGGGACAATAGACCACGGAAAATATAGTGTCATCAACAAGAACAGTAAAAATTGCACACCATTCGGTGATTATACAAAAACCGCTTTAATATTTCGTACCTCATATATTTCTTCCGTAACATACGACGCCACCGCCTCTTTTTTCCAGCTCTATCAACGTTGAGACGATTGTAGGTCGGAGCAAAATAAAATAATATTCTGACAAAGCCTGGCAGATCGCCACGAGAAGGCGGCGCCGAAATGGAACAGGTGGAGCGGCAGACAATGGATAAGTGGAGAGCCGCTGTGCCTGGCGCCCCGCTGCAGCGAGACGCCGAAACACTTCTCCCGAGCGAACAAGTGTGTTTCGGGTCCTCATTTCTGCAAAAGCAGTGCGCTGACGTAATGCTCTGTGCTACCAGATCCTCGCGCTCCATATCTGCGACCGGGCACTCTTGGCTCCGTCGTCGAACTGCCGAGGCTTTGTGAGTTTAAGGGAGCCTATGGTTTAGATATAATTTGAATTTAACTGGTAAAGTAAGCATGCACTGCAGTTCCAGTTAGAAACTCGCTGAGTGCACCATTGATAATCACTTCATTAGTTAATTTTGGGAATATTTCTAGCGCGTGCTTTGTTCTTCTGGGTTCGGAAAATGCATTCAACTCAACTTTTGCCGTATTTTCGCTTCGCCAACGTTGTGTCCAAGCAGGAACCTCTACGTACCATCACCCTTCCCACGCGGTCAAAATCTTCCCAAGTGAGACCAATTAAAGTGTTTTTTGAGGGTGGTCAGCCGAGTGTCGAGTTGAAACCATATATAACCATTTTTGCCGACCAAAAAGTTAATAATAAAAACTAATCAAGGTCTTAATTATCCTAAATGCAATCTATATTCCTTACTAAACTGGCTCCACGGTAGGGGCTACAGCCCAATCTTCTCTTTCGTTTGTGTGTGTGTGTGTGTGTGTGTGTGTGCGTGCGTGCGTGCGTGCGTGCGTGCGCGTGCGTGCGTGCGTGTGCGTGCGTGCGTGCGTGCGCGCGTGCGTGCGTGCGCGTGCGTGCGTGCGTGCGTGCGTGCGTGCGTGCGTGCGTGCGTGCGTGCGTGCGTGCGTGCGTGCGTGCGTGCGTGCGTGTGCGTGCTGTCGCGTGCGTGCGTGCGTGCGTGCGTGCGTGCGTGCGCGTGCGTTGCGTGCGTGCGTGCGTGCGTGCGTGCGTGCGTGCGTGCGTGCGTGCGTGCGTGCGTGTGCGCGCGCGCGCGCGCGCGGCGCATGCGTATGTCTGAGGAAAATGCTGCCCGATGTTCGTGAAACTCCCTGAGTTAACAACCCCGTCACGCCGCCGGTGCGAAGGTTCGTTAGTTTGCTTTTCGGACTGTTTCTTCCCACACTCGCGAGGCCCGGGACTATACTTTCTGTGGCAATTGTGCAGAAACTGTCTGAGGCAGGCTTCTTTCTTGTATGACATGCCCTTCAGATTGGTCGTACAAGGACTGTCTGCAGACATGCAGCGACAGTGGCGTCCCAACTTGTTTTTTTTTTTTGGGGGGGGGGCGGGGGCAAACCAGACCCCCCCCTCCCCCAGGGGCCGAGGGACGGTGCTCTTGGTATCCATTGGGCGCTGCCGGCCAGTGCTTGTCCCGCCCAGTGGCGGCTGTTTCACAGGGGGGGACGCATGCCTTGCCCCCTACTCTGAGAATTGGGGCGGGCGGGGGGGGGGGGGGGGCAAGCGCCCCCGCACCCACTCCACTCCCCCCATCCGGTTGGTACACCCATGTGCAGCGAACACCGTCGTATGATGATGTGCGACTGCGGTGCGACATCGGCCTTAGCGTCGATTACAGCTGAGCCGCGGAGCACACGCGCTTCCTCTCTCTTTGGAAGGGACACGGTTAAAGCGTACGAGTGCAGGGTAATGAAATACGCGGTAAAAGAGGCAAGGTACACCAGGCAGTCTACGGTCGGCCATGTTAGGGCATACCACATCCTCGCGCTCTGTATGTATACACTGGCTTGAACACGACGTCGTTGGCGTCTTGGTCGCAATTTACTATAACTTGGGTACGACATTAAGGGCCCATGAAACGAATTTTGGGCTGGTATAGGCTCCTTGCACTGACGTCACATCGCATACTTTTGAACACCATATAAAAGGAGGAGAGGGAAGCTGCTTTTGTAAGAATTTTGAGTGACAGGTTAATCTTCTATAATCTTCTGGGAGGAGAATAGCGACGCCTGTGCAAATCCGAGAGGCACAAAGGAGGATCCTGATAAGAGGGAGCTCCTTCTTCCCCTTTTCTCTGGAGGGCATCGGAAATGACGTCATGTGCAAGCCACGTATAAATCACTTTAGATTGGGATTTTACTAATAGCACATCATTCAGTGGGCCAAAAGAAAAAAAGGTAGAAAGTCAAAAGCCTGACTTTCAGTGCGAAAATTTGAAAACACAGCGGACTATTTCGTACCTCCTCCCCTTCGTAAGCTCTCTGCCTTTTCACTGTGATACATCCGCGGTTCCCAAAGCGCGTCACCGGGTCCAAACGCACGTCACACGATACCGGACCTCACTTATTCCCTTCACCCCTAAGCTGACATTGTGGTGGAAGCTACGCGCTTGCCCGACCAATCAGCCGCCTCCCTTTCATCACCAGACCTCATTCTCTGCGCGTGGGTATGCGCGAGAGAGCGTGATCACGTGGCAAAAGTGTGGCTGGCCCAACGAGCACGTAGCTTCCACAGCACTGTCAGCTTCGGGGTGAACGGGGTGGGGAAAGCAACTTTTGTCTGAATTTTGAGCGACGGGATAATCTTCTAGGGGGAGAATGGATGTGTCCAGGTCACGTGGTCCGGATTACACAAATGAGAGTCCGAGCAAGAGGGACTCCCTCTTTTCGTCTTCTTGAACTGTTTGGTAGAATGCGCGATTTATGAGTTGAGGGGGAAAGCTAAACAGGAAAAAGTTGGAAAAGCGTTTCATGACCCCTTTAACGAGTACGAAATTATCCCGCTAAGGTTGGAGACGTACATCAATCACCCGAAAACGATTTACACTAAAGAGAGGAAAAAAAAATACGAGGAAAAACCATTTTTTGTGCCGTGTTGTCCAGTGTACATATACATGACGAAGCTCACAGTGATCCTTGTCTTTCTTTGCTTTCTAAAGTTAACAACCTTTTTACCTTTCATATATATACATTTATATATAAACTTTTCCTTTTTTTTAGAGGCGTTATTGGTAATGTTTGGAGGACGAATTGCAAACGTTTCTGCGAAACTTGCTTTTTCTCTCTCTTTTACTTTCCTTGCTTTTTTTTGTGTGTGTGTGTTTTTCCTTTTTTTTACTGTTTTGTTGGAAAGACTTTATTTTGCCGAAGTACGACGCAATGTGCCGAGCAGTTCGTCGGAGGAGTCAAGAAACGGAGACGTGGCTTGTTAGCGGCTGGAAATGGGCAGGCGTCCAAGAAGCGTCCAAGCCCCCGAGCTCTTGTTCGGCTGCCGGGCCGGCCGCCTACCGATAAAAGTCAAGAGTTCAGGTGTGGCTCGGTTGCCAGACGGCCGGGTGCTCATTCATCTTCTCGGGACAGCGCGGCTTTTCTTTTTCCCCTCCCTTTTATTCTGACGCGCTACTTTTACTTTAAATGCGATGGCATTTCTTTCCGCAGCAACCCTGGGAAGGTTCTCTGATCTGTGACACAAGACGCACGCGCGCGCGCGGGGCAGTGATAAGTGGATAAATTGAGAAGAAAGAAATTCCGAACTCAAGCAATGCAGGAGCTGTAGGCGGGACGCTACAATCCCTACAACACTACTCGTAAAGCGATATCTCAAATCAACATACGTATTTAAAAAAAAAGAAAAAAAAAGGTCAAGATTGTACGAGGCCGACAAGGCGCGTGACGTCAAGATATCGGCGTTTCCTCTCTCTTCGTTCCGCCCCTCAAGGCGGCGAGGCGGAGAAGACGTGAGGCCGTTCCCTCTCCTTCTCGAAGAAACAAAACGTGAACATATCTGTCAAATGCGCCTTCTTTTTTTTTTTTTTAAACATGCGGTCATTTGTTTGATATATTGTTGTATGGGTGATGTTTTGATGTTTGTAGCATCCCGTTGCACGCTTAAGCCGCCGTGCTTTGTAGAATCCAGATTTCGGTTCAGCGTTCACAGAGGCAAGTCACAGCTGTCGCATGACAACTTTTGTAGCAAAACGACAGGTTTGGAGCAGTCGCT